>PPHD01000036.1:958-24623 GCA_002909625.1 Bambusicola thoracicus
GCCCCGGCACGCCCCCACGCCCAGCGGCGCATGGGCTCCGCGCGCGGTGATGTCATGCGCGGCAGCCGCAGCGGTGCCGGTGAGGGCCGCGGGGGCGCTGTGGTGCGTCCGCCCGGCAGGGGCACGGCGGCGGCTGGCGGCAGGGCGCGGAGCGGGGACTCGCTCGCAGCTCTTCACAGCGCGGGTGAGGTGTGCCCATAGGTGCCGTAGCAGCCCCAGCTAGGCCTGTGGGCTGGCTGCTCAGAGTCTGCTGCTCAGCGTGTGTAAGGCCTCCTGATGCCTAACAGGAGAGCTGAAAAAGTTCGCTCTCTGCTCAGCTCTCTTTATACTGAAGAAATCGTGAGTGTTGTAGCTCTTTGGTCTGCTATGGATAAAAGCCAGTAGTTCAGCAGGCGCCTCTGTTGGACCTCTCTTAATTCCAGAGAGGTCGGGGAAGAGTTTAGGTTTTATTTGCTTTTTATTAGCTTCTCATGGCTGCTTTATTTTGTTTAATGGTGTCTGTTTTGCTAGTGATGTTAAACTGTAATGTTCTTTGAAAGCTT
Organism: Bambusicola thoracicus; assembly: GCA_002909625.1. Taxonomy (NCBI): domain Eukaryota; kingdom Metazoa; phylum Chordata; class Aves; order Galliformes; family Phasianidae; genus Bambusicola; species Bambusicola thoracicus. The sequence goes on from PPHD01000036.1 coordinate 1,501, forward strand.
TAGATGTGAAGCATCTATAATAGGCATATGGCTTAAAAAGCACAAACAACAAAGTAGTACAGGAGGATACAGTGAAATGCAAAAATATTTAAGAGAGCAAACAATAGCTAGCTTCAGTTTAGCATACTGAGTTGTGTTGAGCAACCAGCCTCATTGAGCTGCCCATAGTGTAGGAGCACTCCCAAGGAAAACAAGTGTGCATATAGCTGAGGGCACAAACTGATCCCAGCCTTTACACTTTCTTCCCCCACTGCACATAAGTTAGTGCTTTTACTGTGATTTATTTGTTCTTAACAGTAATAAATGGCAGCTGTTAATACTGTAGTCACAGCAGCTATGAGAAGCTCACCAAAAGCTTATAAAAAATACCGTTTCATTCAATGAAAATCATTTGCAGTTCAAAAATATATGTATTTAGAGTGAGCAGTTTGCTCCAAAGTCAATGGTTGGCTTGCAAGACCTGCTCTAGAAACCGGTGCTGTATGTTCAAGCCTCTGTCATGCCAGGTATGGTTCTCAGTCTGTTTCTGCAACTTACCAAAAAGCAGAATTCTGTAGATGCCAAAAACACCTTTTCCAGTTTTTTAAAAATACATATTTGTAAACAGAGGATGAACAGGAATGGAGCTGTTATCCGAGGAGCTGAGTGGTTGGTATTCTGTATTCAAGATAATGCTGTGAACTCAAAAGTGGCTGGAATTCTGGAGCTGGTGCTTCTTTTTTTTCTTCCCTATGGTGCTTTGAGTGGTCAGATATCTTCTTTTCATTCCTTGCTTTAAAAAAAAAGTTCAAAACTGCTATTTTCTACAGGAAGCTGAACTGTAGGATTTTCTAGCTAATCTTCAAGGCAGAATTTACTTATTAATGTTTTCTGATGATTAAAAGCACTGTTGTATTGCTAATTATTTCAAAGCCCAACAGAATAGACAAAGGCTTGGATTTTAGTCTCTGTTGTTATTCATTTAATTTCGTTTCTGGAACTCCTAACTTAAGCCTCAAATGTGCGTGTTTTGCTCTATATATCACTCAAAGGGGCTATATTGACAATGGAAAAACTATTTTCTCCTCAAGAGAATTTGTCCAAATGTATCTCAGAGTAGAATCTCTTTAGGCAGAGGAAAAAGCCAGGCGGGTATTGCCACAAGGGATACGGCAATAATTGGCGCATCTTTCTAGTTGGATGATCCAACTGATGTTTCCAAATGAAAGAGCAACTGGAGCCCAAAGTGGCTGAGAAACTGGGTACCCTGTATTAACTGCACCTGGTAAGGTCAGTGATTCCTAATATAAGCATTTTGGACCTACAGTGCGCTACTTGCACAGCTGATGTATGCATGTGGATATAAACATGCTGGAATTACTGTAAGTGTATGGCTCACCTGCCCAGTGCTTACCCAGATCCGACATATGAGATGCATGAGACTTGCTGGGAATTCAGACTGCTTAGCTACAAAATGCGTGAAACCATATCAGAGGATCACCCTTTATATAACACTGGGTAGGGCTTGGAAAAGGAGATTTTAGAAAAATAATGAAATGCATCATTATTATTTCATCAGGGCAAAGATTGAATTTTAAGATCAGAAAGAAATATTTAACCCTGGGAACAGATCGTCTGCTCCCATGCTGCTTAGATACATCTGTGTTTTTGTGGTCTGTACCTACAGAAAGTACTCTTCTTCTTGAATTAAGTGCAAGATTCGAGGTCTTTGTGGGAGGCAAGATTGATGCAAAACATATATTTCTGATGCAATCCTGATCAATACAGCCAGAACGCAAGGATTTCTACTTCTCCAACATGTTCGTATATGATACATGACAGAGCCAGTTGCTCCGTGTCCCAGGTTGCTGAAGACCAGTCAGCGTTACATTTAGAAGCAGTGTAAGTCACCCGGTGTTCCACTGAGGGCAGATTCCTACATTATACCATATTTCACAAATATAAAGTGCTTCTGAGATGACAGTGTGCAGAGTTTCAAATTTAGCAGACTTAGATAATGAATACATGGACTTCATGCACAATCTTTATTCTTAGCACTATGCTTCCCAGCAGGCCACATAGGAGGATGTGTGGACAAGATGAGCTGGTCTGACTGTCAGTCTAATCAGTGTGAGGAAGCGAAGTGATCACTTTGCTGATGAGTCATATGCATCAAGCTTGAAGTGAGGGCAGGGATGTCGTAAAAGGCATGTGAGTAAAAACAATCAGCATGCTGTGGTATCACCTCAAAAGTACAAAGAGGTAAGAGAATACGGGAATGTCATGCATATGTGAACTAGCCACGCTCTCAGTACTTCTCTCGAGGGCTACAGATTGCTTTTGCGATCAGCATATTTCCAGCTCTATTTCATCCGCCCAGAATTTTGAACTTGGTGCTATTTTTAACACAGTTTTTATTCAAAAGAGTGCTATTGGTAGATAACTCAAGGCACAACTTTGCCTGGGACTAAGCCATAAGAAAAAAACAACTTTCTACTTACTCTGTTCTGCGTTTCAGTGGAAACCTTCATAGAAGCCATGTGGCCTGGTAGGCACAGTGTTGGGAATTAAGCTATCTAAACTGTTGCAAATTCTTGATCAGGCATGTCTGGCCCATAGGCCACATGCAGCCCAGAACACCTCACGTGGCAACCCACCCCCTGCCCGACACCATCACAGCAGTGCTGCCCCGGGTGCGCACCCATTGCTCTGCAACAGTCAAACCCATCAGTGTGATTGGCACTGGACTGGAACCAGGGGAAGGGGTGGGCACACAGTAGTGCTGTCTTTTCCTCTGGTGCTGTTGGCACACCCTCGGTCACATTGAACACCGTGCAAACTACACTTGGCATGCGCTTGTGCCACTTGTTGAGAACAATGCAGTGATTGCCGGTGCTAATATTTCAACCTCATGGCATCTCAGAAGAAATCAGAACCCAGAAGAATTCTGGATGAAAGAAGAGTGTCCATCAAAAAATGGGCAGATGAGTACTTTTTTTTTACAAAACAAATAATATGGCACTATGCTTAATTTATAGGGAAACACTGTCAGTTTTCAAAGATTGCAATTTGAAAAGACATTATTAAAATTAAAAGACATTTGCTGCTGAATTTGATGCATATTGAGGAATGCTTTGTAAAGACAAAACAGTGGAACTGACAGGTCTGTCTACTCAACAAAATAGTTTTTAAAAAGTTAAAACTCAGACAGACTCTGTTATTAAAGCCAGCTAAGTGGTAGCAAATCTGGCTGCGAAAAACCATCAAAACCATTTACTGTGGTGAGTTCGGAAAGCCATGTTTCGAAAGTGCGGCAGATACAGTGTGTCCTAATATCTGATATAGCTACTGATAGTGCTCCAGTGATGGTCAGTAAAAGAGAGGAATTTATGAAATTAATAGAAGAAGATGCAGTTGCCGCCAGCAACGCATATTTGATGGAATATCACTGCATCATACAACCAAGAAAAATTATGTAAAATGGACATTGTCATGCAAATCATTACAAATCATTGGAACAGGTTGCCCGAGGAGGTTGTGGATGCCCCATCCCTGAAGGCAATCAAGGCCAGGCTGGATGTGGCTCAGGGCAGCCTGGTCTGGTGGCTGGCAACCCTGCACATAGCAGGGAGTTTGAAACTCAATGATCATTGTGGTCCTTTTCAACCCAGGCCATTCTATGATTCTGTGATCACCAGCACTGTTTATGCACAATTATGCACAATTGCATAAACTCTTATGGATTGAATCATCGTCAGTTCCAGGAGCTCCTTGAAAGTATGGATGCTCACTGTGAGGACACCATTCACTATTCTGAAGGAAGATGGATAAGTCAGCATAAAATTCTAAAAAGATCTTAGGATTTGTGATATGAAAATAAGTCATTTACGGAATCAAAAGGAAAATTTATGCTAGAACTTGAAGATGAAAAATGGCTCACAGTTTTAGCATTTTTGGTGGATTTGAACGCTCATTTAAACATGTTAAACATGTTTTCAAGGTGAAAATCAACTTGCCTATTCTATGTTTCAAACCATAACAGTGTTTGAAATGAAATTTAAATTATAGCAAGCTCAAGCTGTGGCAAATAATTTCATGCCTTTTGATGTGTTGGCTAAACACAGGCTTGTGAACAGTGGAAAATATGCAGCCTTGCTTTCCGTTTTGATAAAGGGATTTGAGAATAGGTTTCAAGATTTCCAAAAAAATCAACCATTTTTTGGTATATTTGCGACTCCATTTTCAGTTAATATGAATCTATTACCTGTACATTTTCAAATGAAATGTATAGAGTTGCAAGCAGACCTTAAATTCAAAGAAAACTTTGATCATATCTCTTTTACCAGGCTCTTATAAGACCTACCTTAACAGAGAAAAATATCCCTCACTTTACAATCATACATCATTCATTTCATTGCTTTTTGGCAGTATGTACATTTGTGAACAGCTGTTTTCAAGGATAAACCACAGGAAGAGTAATCTATCATCAAAAATCTCTGATGAACACCTTGAGAACTCACTAAGAATTGCAGCTGCTTCTGTGGAATCAGACACAGGTGCATTAGTTTCACAAAAACAAGGTCAAATACCCCACTAGTTTTATTGTTTTTGCTTCTCTGTTTTTTTCTGTTTTAATAAATACATATATAAACATAAGTTTTGTTACTTACATGCATTAATTCTGTTATATATGTTATATGGAGCCCAAGACAATTCTTCTTTACTCAATGTGGCCCATGCAAGCCAAGGGTTGAGCACCCATGCCTTTGATGCTTCTGTAGTGATGACTGTGTGAAGTGTAACAATTAACTAGTGATAGGACTAGAGGGAATGGCTCCAAGCTGCTCCAGGGAAGGTTCAGGCTGGACGTTAGGAAATACTACTTCTCTGAAAGGGTGGTCAGGCACTGGAATGGGCTGCCCAGAGAGGTGGTGGAGTCATCGACCCTGGAGGTGTTCAGAAAACGTTTGGATGTTGTGTTGAGGGACATGGTTTAGCGAGAACCATTGGTGAAGGGCGAATGGTTGGACTGGATGATCCTGTGGGTCTTTTCCAACCTTGGCGATTCTATGATTCTGTGATTCTATGATAGGTGAACTTGGATGAGTTACTTCAGCACCTCTAGCTTCATTCATCCTCCCTTATACAGATACAGTCTGTCATCAAGTATAATTTGATATCAGTATATAACAGTGCTATAATTATGATTATTATTTGTGTTGTGGTTAATGTTGAAGGAAAATGGGTTGGGAACAACTTAAATGGTCTCTTAAGCAAGATCAGGACTCTGGATGTGGATGACCTTTACGAGGCAGCAATTAATGTGGCTTTCGCTGCATTCTTATGGTAACTAATTTTAATTCTCACTATATTAGGAGAGGCAGATAACTGAGTAGCTTTTGGGTGTACAGGTTTCACAATCCCTGCATAAGAGTTGTCTTGCATAATATCTATTTACTTCAGTGGGACCTGATTTGAACATCTCCGGTGGTTAAATATCACAAAACCAAACCAGTTCTACAGGAATTTTAGTAGTTGTAACACCATAGAAGCTAACCAAATAGAAGGTGAACTGGTAATGGCTGTTTTTGAGTTAGGGGCTCAGTTTCTCAATGCTTCTGAATTCAGCTGAAGATGTTGTTTCTCAAAGCAAACTGTTCTAGAAATGGGACAGATGTTGTTGTCTCTGAGAATTAGAACATTTTCAAATATTTTATGTTTCTAAAAGTCTATTAGAATTTGTTCCTATGTAAAAATTGGCTTAATGGTGTGATGATGGATTTTCTTCAAATCACAGGACTTAAACCACATCTGACACTATGTGTTCCTGGATAGACTTTCTAGTGCATGCTTTTCTATCAGTTCTCCGCTGTTGAAACAGCTGCAGAATGTCATGCCCAGTTAACTGGGTGCATGTATACCTGAAAAGACAATGTAGCTGACTCCTCCACAAGCCAGGCTGTGGCATAGCCAGGTTTGTGTTGTGATGGAGGGAGGATTCACTGCTTCCAGACAGCAGCTCAGCCTTCCATTTACAACTAATTAACTGTGTGGATTTAAATGCTTGAGATGGTATTGGACAAGGAACTCTGCACTGTACCTACTCTTTAGGCATTTCTGTAAAGCCACTCAGAAACCTGATGAGTGTCTTAGCAACTAGAGCTTTATAAATCTGGCCTCTAGACTTGAAAGCTGGAAAGATGTGTTAAAGGGAATTAGCTGCTCCTGCTGTGCAGTCATTTTCACAGTGAGGATACAGATATCAATAAGAGGTCATAGAAAAGAGGGGAGCTGCTCACCTGGGCTTCTCAGGAGTGTCCAGAGTTGCTTTAGTCATCAAAACAGGTGTTGATCATGCTTTAGACTTCTTATCCCAGAAAGCAGTAAATACATCATCTTCCACAGTCTCTTATGTGAATGCAGAGATATACAGAACAGTCTCCACTCCGGGTTAATTACAAACACTGCCTCAAACCAACACAGAAAACAAAATGGATATGCACAGCAGTGAGTCAGCTTTCTGCCTCATTTATTAATGAATTTGCGGAGAGGAAAGGGCAGAAGGAATGGATTAGATTGACGGGAAGGCATTAAAAATAGATAAACAGGCCTCTGCTACTGAGGTGAGCATGTGAAGATGACAGGGAAGGAACAGGATGACCAGAAGGAGACGATGCGGAGGTAGTATGTGTAGGAAGAATAGAAGTGATCAACAGATAGAGATGGAAGGATCTGAGTGCTGCAATGAATGTGCCAAGTGCTTTCAAGCCTGAGTGAAGGCATTGCATGGCACTCAGCCTGTGGTAGTCAGGAGCATTAAAGTTCTCAAAAATAAGACAAATTGAGGATGATAGAAAATGAAAGACCACACAAAGGGCCTGAAGGAAGGTAAAAGATTTATATGGTAATGTAATCTCAAAATAATCTAATATTGACTAACACTTAAGATGCCAACATTAAACTGTGTGTAACCTGAATTATGTAATCCTTGTCATCAAGAACTTGGCTATTTACACATTTAAAATGACCATGGGCATCATTACTTTATTACGTTGAGTTAAACACATTAAAATATGAAAACTTAAGTGAAAACTGATAGCAGTTATGTCCTGGCACAACTGATGGAGCATTCTGTGTGGCACATGCATACTTGAGTAGTTATTTACTACTTCAGAGCAGATTTGTCAAGCTAATTGATGAATAGTTGCTATTGGTCTAATTCTTAAGAGTCGCTGTGTCAAGTTACTGTTTTGTTCCTCTGCTTTATGTTCTGTGAGCATGTGAGCACATTACTATGGCATTTGTCAAATTTAGACTAATTCTCAAAAGCATTCCCAGAGTCATATTGTAAGTTAAATCAACTGATCCTCAAAACACACCTCAGGAGGTGTGATGAGAACCTTTATCTGAGACACTGAGCAATTGGCCAAAATTGTTCTCACAAGTATACCTGCTTCTTGCTTCTTGATTTTAACTTCTGGGGCAAACCTGGGCTAAGAAGTAGCCTCATTCCATAGGAGACACTAAATAGCAACAACACACTTCTATCATGTAGACAGCCTGTTTGTGGTGCAGTAGAAAACTGAATGTAACTTCTACAGACTACAATCAATGAAAAATCTTCCTTTCTTCTCTTTGATTGGAACGTTTGGGCAGGTTGGGCCTGATGCGTGTTACCTATGAACTTTAGATATAACAGTGCTTCCATACAAGACTACCCTCAGCTGCACATCTTGCATTATGAATAAGAAACAAGTAGCGCCATGTATGATTTAATCATACAATTTAGCTTACTTCTTTCTTATCCTTAGAGGAAGCTTTATTTTTTTTTGGTTGCCTAAGGCAAAATTTTGTCTCCTCAGTTGTGTCCTTGTTACTCATTTGGTTCATAGATGTGTGGTAGATACAGAGGAATTGTAAAAGACTCTTTTTCGTTCCTCATCTCTAATTCTAGGCAGTCCAGGATGACAGATTCTACAGAGCTAAGCATAATGGAGACCTACCAACTTCTGCTGCAGCTAGTCTGAGGTAAGGGGGCTGCTAGATTCTAACAGAAAACTGAGCAGCAGGAAAACAGTGGTTGGAAAGAACTTGAAGATGCAAAAGGAAGTGTGGTGACGGATGCCTTGAGGAAGGTAGTTACTAAAAGTATCAAAATGTCATTCCTGCGGCTCACACTAGAGAGCACAAGTTGTAATTGCGGACTGTTACCTTGCTGCCTGGTGAATGCAGGGCAAAGTAAATCTCCCTCTCAATTTTTCCAGACGTTTGTGCTGTAGCAGACATATACTGCTGAAAAAGAGATTTTCTCATACAATTGTTTGAACAACACTTCTTATCTGTGTAAATAACAGCAGACAGAACAGCTGCTAGCACTCGAGAAATTATGTGCTAGACTTTTCCTGTGCCTTGCTAAGGCTTACTGTATGAGTGGCAGCAGCCACTTTATGACATCTCTCCAGTACCATCTGTTGTCTTGTGCAAAGTGCACTCCCAAAGGCCTGTGTGGAGCAGGAAGGAGAAGATGGGCTTTCCCTTTTTTCCTACCACAAGGAATATTTTCTCCAGTGAGCAGGACAAGACGTGAGCAATGTCTGCACCAGTGCCTGCATGGATTGTTTAAGGCACGGGGGACCAATGAATGACTACACACAACTGACAGCCTTTCCTGCGTAAGAAATGCCATGACTGGTTCTGCGACACTACCACTACTAATTTGTAGTGGCCAGACATAATGTAATGGAAATTAACAAACCATGTTATTAGTGTACATGCTATATGACAGGCTTCAATACCACTCTGCCCTGCAAATTCTGAAGTGACACACAAGTGGAAGAGCTTGGCTGAACATATTCCAGTGGCACTGTTTGAATCACTGGTAGCTTTTGGAAATGAAACAGCTCATCTTTCAGTTGCCAAACCCACATGTTGACAATTGCAAAGTTCAGAGATTTGGTTGCAGGCCATCTTCAGCTACATCCTGGTCTAGTACTTACAGATAGCAATAGAGATGTTCAGACAAACAGTCACAAGGACTGCAGCACAGTATTGGCTGGAGTGCTAGTGGTTTCATGATAATACTGGATGTATCATCAGTTGCATCAGAAAATCACCTGTGAATAGTTTGGATGTCATGTGTCTTCTGCAAATGGTTGCAGTCATTTCCAGTGAGTGGATCTGTAATGAGGATAGAGGTCACAGTGTTTCAAGAGCATGTCACATGTCCAGCTGTAATTCACTCTGCATTATACCTTCAGTAGCAAGCCTACCTGCTAAATATAACTTGAGGCCTCTGAAATATGGCAACCTGGTATTATTCCCAACTACCTTTATTACTGTTGTTTAGGTACCAAGTGCTAAGGAAACATACGTGCTAGATTAAAATAAATAAATAAATACATGCTTAATACTCTTTTGACTTTTTTCCCACTAATTCCTGCGTGACTTACATGAATTAGGAATGTAGACTTATCTGACTTGTATTGTTTCTCCTTTTAGAAGTTATATTCCAGGAAAGTTGATATTGTTTTGCAAGAACATGGCTGGTAAAAAGAATTCTTAATTTCTTATCCCTGATTTGCTTTTATTAACCTTTCCACTCATGTTTTTCAACTTCTTCTTTCATTACTTATGGAATGTATGGAATACTTTTGTTTCAGGGTTTTTTGTGATGGATTTACCAAAGCCTCTTCACTTATAGCAACCTCTTCAAAGCTAAATGTGTTTACTATGTGTTCAGTGCTATGTTCTTTCTGCCACAAACTGACTCATGATACTTCATGGTTGTTTAACCTTCAGCTACATGGCAGGGCAATAGACTTCATAGAATCATAAGAATATGATAACTTCTTCCTTGAATTTGTCATCTGTTGCAAAGCTTAGTTTTGTTCCTCCATCTAAAATTCTCATAACTGTACTACCAGGACGTGTATGCATGCCCAGTTAGTGAACAGTACATATCAACTCAGGGAACACCAGATGCCCACACATAGTTTGCATAAGACAGGAAGGATGTATTGGATTAATAGGATAAATTAGGCTTCAGGGGAGCTACTTCTACAGCTAAGAAAGCTGAGCAAAAATGCCATTTTAAGAGAGGCTGCTTTTATTTAAGCCTTCTGGGAATGATTTAGACAAAATGACATTTGTTTATATAAAACACTACCACAGAGAAGACAATTGCTGGGGAAAGAGACTGTTGAAGCTCTTGACCAGAAGTTCTGCATTGGCAGATTTGAGTTAGGCCTCATATTGCAAGCTGTTCTGGTTATGTCCAGTAGCTTGTGTGATTGGTGCACGAAGCTGTTTCAGGAGCAGATGGCAAAGAGTATGTCTGCCTGTGTTCCGATGACATCTAAACCTACTACACTAAGCCTAAGAAACAAATCTGGTTTTCTTGCAGATGAACCTTAATGTTTACACTAAAGGAATCTAAATGAAGGTCTTGTTAAGCAAGGTGCAAAACACGTGAGAGTTTCAAATCCCTATCATCCATCTTCTTGGACTGTAGCCCGGTCATTAAGTTGTACACTGTGTAAGAATGAAGGGGCATCCTAGACATCCTGTGGATGCTGTGGACTAGAAAATTCCTGAGGCCAGGAGGAAGAAAAGCTTCAGGAGTGTCTCCCAGAAGTCTCTGGCTAATTTATTTTGGTACTGGACAACATAATGCTGGGGACCTTGTTTGTTTTTGTAACCTAATACTCAGCAGGCTAGGAATTAGCTCACAGCTCTACAGCTGTGCAAGTAATGCTTCTTACCACTGAAGAGAGTTCTAATGAATGCAACTCAGACATTCTGTGCATAACTGCAGTTATTCTATCACACAGAATCACAGAATTGTAGGGGTTGAAAGAGACCTCTTGAGATCATCACATCCAACCCCCTGCTAAAGCAGGTTCCCTACAGCAGGTTGCACAGGTGGACGTCCAGACAGGTCTTCAATATCTCCAGGGAAGAAGACTCCACTGCCACCCTGGGTACGCTGTTCTACTGCTCCATCACTCTCACAGTAAAGAAGATTCTCTTCTCAAAATATTAAATAGCAGATAGAAACCAGGTCAAATTCAGCCATCACTAAATCTTTCTTGTTACCTTGAAATGCATAGTGAAGGAGATTTCTTTGAATGTGTAGGAAAAGTTAACAGACCTAAAAACACTAGATACACTTATTGAGCATAAAGTGCTTTGCATTTCACCTCTCCTATCACAGGGATGAAGCAGTCTTGGATTTAAATACGTATTTGAAAGCTTTTTCTTTAAAAAAGGATACCTCAACCTAAGTAATAAGTACAAAGAGAAAGCAAACAGAAGTTTAGCTATAATAGTCTGTTTTCCTCACCAGTTCTAGGTACTGCATGACCTAACTCTTCTAACATTTGCTCAAACTACTCTTTAATTATACTGTTGCATTTGCAGAAGTCAGGAATATGTTCAGTGGGGCTGTTGGAGCATCTTCATGCAATCATTTATTAAGAAATTTGGCTTGATGGATTTTGAACATCTGACCTTAAAGAGAGTGTTCCTTCTTGTACAACAAACAGAATTCATTTTTAGTTCTCTGGCTCCTGTTTCTTCCCACTTGCCTAAACCAGCATTGCATTCCATCCTGTTACATGCAGATGAAACAAGAAAAAAATAATAAAAAATAAAAAATTGGCTTAATAAATCTGTTTTTGAATTAGAGAAACCAGAGCTCCCATTGCTTGTATATATGTCTTTTAGCTGCTGAGAATGTAAACCAAGCTTTCAGACTAAGACTGCATTAATCTGTGCTGTACTTGCTTTCTTGATTATTAGAGTTACAGGAAAAGCTGTAGAATTAGTCAGTGATGATTACTGGAATGCTTGTTGCATGTTTACATGTAAATGCTGTACTATCATTCACTTTTTTGCTCTATGACGTTCCAGCTCAGCTAAATATTTGAGCACTGGTTTCTAGTGAGATAGGGGTCATCAGATTATAACAAATCTTCGTTAGAAGTACCAAGAAAGGTCTGTATATGATTCCTCGTGCCTTGCAAGAAGTGGTTGACTGGTTAGATCTTAGATCTGCTTTTTTGTTCTCCTTCTGCAAAGGAAGCTAACAGCTAGAATGGGAAAAATATGGATTTCCTATGCATGTAACAAATACAGAGAACATTCTGTGATGCTTTGAATCCTGAAAATGTAACTGGATCTTTTGATCTGCAGCAAGAATGCTTTATTACTGTATGTATTGTACTTGCAGATTCATGTACACTTGATGTATGCTTCAACTTGTGAAAATGACTGCTGCAGGGCTGTGCTTTCCTGAATGCAGTGTTCTCTGTTCTATCATCTCTTTCCTGATATTTTTGTTTTAAGGGTCACTTTAGAATTAAAGGTCACTCAGGCCTTCTTTGTACGGCACTCTTTTCTATTTGGGAATTGAAAATTTGACAGACTTGGCTGCATGGTCAGTCTTTGCAGTGTTCTGAGAACCAAACTCATTTTGCTGTTCCTGGAAACTGCAAACTAAGGTTGACATGGGAAATTTTTTAAGCAAAAGATAAAATCTGTGAATAGAATTCGGATGGTCACTTAAACTCAGTTAAAGCAGCTGTTTTGTGTGCATTACACTTAACCATTCGTATTCTGAAGCAATGACAGCACGTGTCCCAGATCCCACTAAGATTAGCTTATGAAACAGCAGTTTTCAGACATCCATTTCACCATGCTTTCTCTTGAACAGCTATTTTCCTGTGCCCTCCCTTCACCCAACCTCAGCTGTTCATTCTTGCTTTTTTTTCGGCTTCTGTGCCAGCTTCTCAGTGGTGTTATTTTGATCTGCTTCTGGAGAGGATAAGCTGCAGTCTTCTGTAAGTGCAGAGTTTATTGGGAGGAGGAAATGAAAGGTGCAAGGATGTTGATAGTAAGTGCTTCAGTGAGAATTACTTTCAATTAGGGAATCAGGCGTGTTGATAGAATGTCAGTGAACTGATCATTTATATGGAACCTGAGGTTTTTCTTTACAAGAAAAAAACAGAAATATACATATTAGGAACAATGCACCATAGAAGTAATTGCTATTGCTACTGCAGGGCACTGTTTCTTAGACCTAGAGCCTGTGCATTACTAACAAGCCATAATACAAGAAAACAAACAGAAAATCTTGGGAGAAGTGAAAGCAATCTCACGTGATTTTGTGTGCTAGGAAAATTAAAAGATTTTACAGTCTAATATTTAGTTGATACCATATGGTGACTGTGGTTGCAGTACTGAGAGGATTTTCTTAAGCTCATTTTGTGAATGGATAAGTAGTCACCCACTTGGTTTTTCCTGGCATTTTTAAAGGTGGTGGAATCTGGCCACCTAGCTGCAACTGGAAATCACAGAGATATCCAGGGATAGTTTAGTCTCACCTTTTCCTTAGTTGTTTCTTAGCTGAATCTGAAGTGTGTACACATTCTTCAGAATGAAGATATGTTAATGCTTCATTTGGAAGACATGGTATATTTTGAGGATAGGTTTGCTCTGGTTTGAGTCCTCAGGAAAGAAAAAAGAATTATGGTGTTGCATTAAGCAGAGAAGTAGAACTGAAGTTCTAGTGGAAGAATTTGCTGTAGGAGAGGGAGTGTTCTTCCCGGCATATGCTGCTGTCTTTACAAGCTTCCTTTGCCCTTGTTGTGTCTCCTGGGAGTAATCAGTATCGTCTTAGCCTAGCATGCAGAGATGCATAACCACTCTGAGAGCTGACAAAGCAGGGGTTAATCTAGGTACCAGGACTGTGATGTCTACTCTGAATGTTATCTTTGCTTGAAATGAGAATCATTCTTCAGCTGTAGATGTGAAGGGTTTGGGTCTGTGTTTCACCTATGGGGCTGGGTAGGAAGTCATTGGGCAGCAGACCGCAGACAAAATGCTTTTTTGAATAGTGGGAATAGAGAATTTTCTTATTCAGAGCTTGACTTCACGGAGACTAAACCTTTTTTCTTTGCTTTTAAAATTGACTGAAGCAAATACCTTGTTCCTGGCTTATCAAAACCATGCTGTAATATTATTTGGTTAGGGGAAGGATGGTTATTATATTTGCTCCTATTTCTGGAGTAGTGTCATGCATTCCAAGTGACAAGTCAGGGCCAGATCTATCGATGGGGTAAAGTTGAAGTTAGGAATTTCTCTGAATATACCAGTTGGAAATTAAGATCAGAGTCCAATTGTTTCACAGCATAACTGACATATCACTCCACAGCCAAATTCCCTTCAGCAAGTTGACATTTGGCAGCTGGGGAGGGATGGAGGAGAAACACGGTGACCTAGATTAGTCAACAAGAATGGATTGTGGGAGAGAAGAGAGACCGTGACTTTTTGGTATTTGGAAAAGAATTTAAGGCATGAGACAGTGGTGAAACTTACTGTTGTATGTGACTTAAGATCACTAAATTTTAAGCAGTATGGTCTGCAGTATTACAGAAGTATATAGAAATGTATCTGAACACATGTGGGTTAAACAGCAGATTTGTGGGTAGAAGGGAGGAATAGATGAAAAAAATTTCTTTTTCCAGAGGCTTCTGAAGGAATGAAGGTAGATAACCGTCTGGTTTCAATGGCAAGTTTTTTAGGAGTGAAGAGGAGCAGAAGAAGTAAATGTTAGTCAATTCTCATGCCAGACACAGCTGAATGACCCACTAACCAACTTTGAATGGCACCGTGTTGTGTCTTCTTTTTATACTGAAGGGAGGGAAGGAAGGCTGCCCATAAATCTCAAGATGATAAATGTGCATCAGCATCCACATCCTCACTGCACTGACCCCAGTCTTAAGGTGAAGTTGTGCTAGACACAGCCAAGCAAACAGCTGGCTCCTGCCAAGAAGGGAAAAGTCTGTCCCTGGTACTTGCTTATCTAGTTTTTATTAAGCCAGTTCAGCTTTTTAAACCAACAATCTATTCACTATTGTTGTTCTGAGTCTAGCTAACTGAATTGGATAAGCCTAGGATCAGAGAAATGTCAGAACAGTGAGAGGAGAATGAGGGAAGGATATTGGGCACATGAATGTGAAAGCAGATGAGGAAAGAACGCAGAGATTGGAAGAATAAGGGACAAAGGGATGAAATGTGAAAGGATCAGAAAGTTGAGGATCCTTAGTCTTGTAGTAGAGTAGAGATGGGAAGGATGTCAGTACTCCTGGTCCAAAGATACGCCTAACAACAAGCTGCATAATTACTTACTTCAGAATAAGAAATCTGTAAGGATGAAAAGGTGAGAAAAGTCCAAGAGCACAGGGTATCATTATTCTGACTGAGAGAATGGACAAAGGAACTATTACCAAAAAAGTGACAGAGAAGTGATGATAAACAACCACTGGTGTGTCATAGGAATACATTCACCTATTTTTGTTACAAAAACTATTGCTATCTATGGATGCAATGACCTTTTTTAGTGAGGAAAAGATGACTGCAGAGAAAAAAAGGCTGTGACTTGTGAATGTGGTCTGAGCTGAATTGTCACTGGTCTTATTTACACATACAAATGAAGATCAAGAGGTTTGAAAGTTCAGCTGAAGTATCAATAGATAATAATCAGTTTGCATGAATTCTGACTAAATAAAAGACAGCTCAACTTCATGGAAATGTGACTATTTCAGCAAAATTGTCTTTACACTTATATTTAACTTCAGTAACCAGTTTGCTTCTACTGAGGTAAAATATTTCATTTAAACCTCTTTTAGTTGCATGTTAATATTGTTTTTCATACACTTTAACACGATTGGCTTGGACATGGAAAAATTGCAAGTGTACAGTGGCAGCGCACATGCATTTTTTTCTTGAGAAGCAGCAACAAAAATATCTGTAGCAGACAGTACTGACCTTTTTTTATTGAAAAACACCTCTAAAATTAATTTTCTGCATATACAAAATCAAATGCCTGGATCAGCTACATGCATTAGTTTCAGAACGATTCATTTAACAGGGAAATGAAGTGCTTGTATTTTAGCAGATGTATCTTAGGATGGTCTGTAAAATAAAAGCTTTGGTCTCCATACTGTGTTAAATGAGGCCTTCAGCATTTTCCTGTGGAGGCCAATAGAAGTCTCTCTGATAGTACAGGCTCTGCTATGTTGTTTATGCAAATTTTCTCTAGCCAAAGAAGTGGCCTTAACTATAACTATGATAATAAATACATAAGTCACTCTGACAGTAATGCCTTCTTTTTACCTCCTTGGAAATGAGGACAGATACAAAGAGCACAATAGCACAGTTGGAGCACAATCTCAGCTACAAAACACTAAACACTATTTTTCAACATAGTCACTACCATTAGCTGTGCATTTTCACCAGCGATGAAGAAGAGCCTGCATGCTATGCTCATAAAAAATCTGCACCAGCGAAGGTGACCCACTGTTTCACAGCTGCTGTGATGGTGTTGTTTCTAGGAAAATGTTGCCCATGCAGTCCATCTTTCATCAGGCTGAACAGATGGAAAGTACCAAATCCAGACTGTACAGTGGGTGTGGTAGGACAGTCCAGCCAACATTGGCAATGTGCTCCATGGTCTTCAGACTGGTATAGGACCTGGTGCTGTCTTGTTGCAAGACAGCTTCTCCTTCAACATTTGGACGTTGTGTTGAGGGACATGCTTTAGTGAGAACTACTGGTGATGGGTGGATGGTTGGACTGGGTGATCCTATGGGTCTTTTCCAGTTACAATATTTGTAAATGTTAAGCAAGTGTTGATGAATGTCAATGGATGCCATTTTTTATGCATGGAGGAGTTCAGTGACACACCTTTGCTTCATTTGCACTTCCATGTCACGCACCATTTTGTCAGACTGCCCCTTTGCTTCCATCAGTCACGTGGCAACAAAATATATCGGGATATTGGCTGGGAGGTCCAACCTCTACCGCCATAGAGCCAACATAATAAAATAGGAGGCATTACTTTTGGAGCAACCTTTGTATTAATGGCTAGAGGGGGCAAAAGTGCAATTTCCAGTTGTCATCCTTACATGCTCTGAAATCCTTTTTCAATTTGTTCAGCCCTGTTACTTACAAGATTGTTGCACAACAGTGTGAGAAGTGGCAAGCCCAGACAAATGCTTGCTTTGTTGAAAGATTAGTTGTTTAACTCTCTCTTCACCATCACATTCTACATTCTTGTCATGTGAAACCCAGGCCTTAATCTTCCAAAGCTTTATGCCTGTACTTAAAGGATACGTTCCAGAATCCTTTGTCAAAGGAAAGACTTTCACTGACTTCTTATAGGATTACAGAATGAGTTTGAGTACAATGAGAAATTCCTCCTCGTACAACTGCTTCAAAATTGATAAGGAGGTTACAGCGGCCCAAGCACGCTAATCATGGACAGGGGACATTGGGTGACTTCTCCTTGTACATGTAGGAGAGAACTGATGTGGTTAAACGTTCCTGCCCTCACAGTCTGCCCCTCTTGTTTATTCTTCTTTGCTGTTCTTCTTCCAGGTCAGATGGACCTACAAACCCTTTCTCTTAAGTTTCAATGACAAAAGAGAGATGGTAGTCCCTGTCACAGCTCTCTCCTCCTCTCAAGCTGTATGACTACATGCAGTCCCTTTTCTAGTTATCCCTGGTCCTCAAATGAAGTTCTAGCAGACTTACCACATAGGTCTAAGTCACCTGCCAGCTAATCCTTGCTGTCATATTTTATGGGTACAGAACAACATTTTATCTTTCTGGTAGAAATTTTATACTACTTTTCTCATCACTGAAGCGAATGAAGACCTATTCAAAGTAAAGGTTTTACTCCAGCGGAGCAATTTGCTGTTTTTCTAAACTACATGCAAGTTCACTAGATTTGAAGAATATGTTGATTTACAGCAGTTCAAGATTTGGACCTGGTATTACTTAATTGTAATAACAACAGATAGGTAATTGATTTACAATGACACCTGATGACATTGGAAGCCTAGAGTAAATTTCATGCTGATTGTGAACTTCTGTAGGATTCCTGGGTAAGCTGGGAACACAGAAGTTTCTCAGATTCTGCTGTGCATATTATCTGCCTGCTGAACAGCTAAACAATTAGATATTATCTAATGTCAGCCAGATTAAAATGAAATGATTACATCTGCAAGAGGAGTGGGGTGTTCTGGCTGTTTCAACTGCTACCTTGAAAAGCTTGATCCCCTGGGATAAAATTAACAGCCCTGAGTTTAGGCTATGCTTAAATTTCCTATGCAACAAGTGGGAAGAATTGTGAATTCCTCAAAAAGGGATTTGCAATAACTGGCTTATTAGTGTTCTAAGGTGAAGTGACAGCTGTCCTTCACAGCTCAGTGGCTGCTACCATCAGGCCTTAGAACACAGGAAAGTTACTTAAGAAATAAGGTGTATTTTGAGCCATATCATCCCAAGCTGGTTGGGAAACTTGATTGCCTCAAGTGAATGGACATGGCTTTCAGCTCACTGCATTGAAATTTGATCTAAAGAGATCCCTAGGCTGGAGCAGAGCTTGCCTGGACTTAGGATGGCTCCATCTGTTTTTTGAGTACTTGGCTATGTAGAGCAGATCAGAGGATGATGGGCACAACATGTAGTACCTTGTGCAGTTTGAAGATGTGACTGAAAAATGGTTTTGCAGCTGGTTTGTGACTCAAATTCAGTCAGGCCAAGTGTAAAATTCAAACAAAAGTATGTACTGCATACACACACCAGCAATCTCAATGTCCTACATTACTGAAGAAGAAAATGGCTCTGTGGAGGCACAGGTGCTTTCAGAGGCTCCTGTTATCTAAGCCAAATGCAAACTGACTCTTTTTTATCTTCAGAGTATTCTGTGCATCTTAATTAATTCTTGAGACATCTTTGCAAAATGGGTATTGTTATCTCTCACTCACAGGTAGAGAAATTAAGACTGTGAGGATGAAAAACATCATCAGTGTTTAAGATGAGCCAAGTTTCTTTACACTTAACTCTCCACCTTTCTGCTTATATCCACACTGCACATATATGAAAAGTGAGTGATTTTTAAATGGCGGTGACTAGGTATTGTCAGCCAGTTTTAGGTCCATGCTATGGAAGCTATGTTGCTCTAGCTTCTGGGTTCATTCAGAGCTGGTTCTCTGTCTCTGCAGTGCTTGGTCTTAATAGATCTGTACTATAAATAGTTAAGGTTCAACATCAACAGTCTTGTTTTAATATCCTTAGACCTATGCCTTCCTTCTGACTGTGTCAGGCCTATAAACTAAAAATGCAATCTGACTCACTAAACCTAAGATGATAACATTGCCTAAACATGGGAAAACATTTCTTCCCCTAACAATGTTAGTACAGTAGAATGTAGATGCTCTTTTTCTGGTAGAGAATGTGGGCTTCCTGTAAGTTGACAGCATTCCCCTAAAGTCTGCGCTTAAAATCATGATCACATATCTATGACTGAGCCCAAATTAAGATTCTGGAATATTTGAATCATAGAATCATAAAATGGCTTAGGTTGGAAGGGATCCCAAGGATCATCAAGTTCCAATCCCCCTGCTGTAGGCAGGGACACCAACCTCCAGATTTGGTACTTAGACCAGGCTGCCCCGGGCCCCAATCCAGCCTTGTTGTGCTTAAAGTCTCAGTCCAAGCTCAGAGCACCCCTCACCCATGGAGTTATACTTAGTTGTGTTTATGCTTGAATATAGAAATGTGGCACGTTTCAGTATAGTAAAGATACGCCCATTTGCAGTGCATAGAGCCTTGGATGTGTACTGCAGAACTTGAAGTACCGAGTTTCAAAACTAGGCATTGTTAGTTCTCTGGAGGAGAGATCTGTTGTGACATGTAATTTCCCAAAAATGTATTGAAAATTAGAAGTATGAATCAAGTGCTATTTTTGACATTTGGTATGCAAAGGAGAATTTACAAGTGGAAGAGGACCAACATTTATATCCTCTTCAGATCCTTTGTTCCAAATAATCTCATCTCAAGCCATGAAGATCCAAGGAGTCCATGGAATGTGGAATACAATGAACGCATGCAAAAGTGGATGAAGCTCACAGAGGAGTCTTCAAGTTTTGAAGTCTTTCTGTTTAAAGTTATTATTAAATACTAAGAAGTGTGCTGAGACTCCTGTGCATCTACCATATGCCTGATTAGCTGAAATCTTAAGTAACTGGCAGGTTGTTTTTTACAACTAGGGAAAGAAACAAAGCTCTGGGAGCATTGCAGCACTGATTCCATTATGTTTTCTTCCAGATCTGGAACTAATAGCCTTTCTTTTCGTGTTTGATCTGCCTATTGCTCTTTAGGTGTTGACTTGCTAAGGAGAGAACCAAATCATTTTGCTTTACTGCTAAAGCATTCATAGAGGCAAGGACATATTTAATGTATACACAACTTTAACAGCATATGGCAACAGATCTGGGGTGTGTGGTACAAACTTAAAGAGCTGTCATTCTTGTCCTGGGAATTGGACACCATTCCAGTGTCTCAAGTGAAGAACTTATACCATGGTGGGTTTTTTAAACGCTCTTCATAGCAACGGTCAAGTCTCACTGCAGAAGGAAAGAAGAAACAGAAAGCATGATATTTTCTCAACCATTCCTTGCCTTCTCTCTCCCTTTTACTAAAATAACCTTCCAGAAGATTGTTTTCACCTATAGTTAATCTAAATCAAAGCTAAAGTACTGTTGCTAATGGTATCTGAATATCTGATAGTAGTTGAATAGTGGGAAATACATTTAATTAACCCATGGTGGTGATAACGAGGAATATTCTGAGACCTCTAAAAGCAATTAATCTTGTTAAGGGCTGAAAGGCCAGACTGAAACATTTATCTAACAAAACTAAAGAAATTGTAATTATCCCTTGTAATTGTAATTAATCGTTCCTTAGAATTAAGGGATATATGTGATACCCTTACCTCAGCAGCATTTCTGTAAACTCCAAGAGTTTGTTTACAATAGAAGATCTATTTCTGTGCAGCAAAAGAAGAGGATAAGATGCAATTAGCATGAAGGCTGCATAGACCAGGAATGTTTCTTCCTTTAACTGCCCTGGTGCTTCTCCCTCAGAGCTACCTGTTAGCATTCATCTGGTGGTCTTCTGTGTGGTAGAGAAGGAAACCCTGACTGTAAGGTTTCGATAGGGTTCTTAATTAAGGTGACTGGAAGCCAACAAATCCTGCTGCTGGTTGGTCCCGAGTGACTACCTTTGCCAGGGCACCTGATGACAGCAGGACAGTGTTCTGTTTCACCCAGTCAAAAAGGACAAAACAGGAGAGCTGTATTAAGAATGTTAGTGACTTGGCTAAAATAAATTGTTTTGGCTTTTCTTCTGCTGGCTACCTACTCATACTTCTTTTTTTTGTCCTTTTCCAGCAGTAAATACCTAGGATTTGGCTAAAGCTTCCTGGAGTTCTTGTTTTGGCTTACTTCTCATGCGTGGCTCCTAATTCACACTATTAACTCTGCAGCTGCTTCTCACATGGAAGTAAAACCAATCCCAAGAGATGGTGCGTGCTGCAGTTTGTGCTGGGGAGTAAATATGAAGCAGCTGGATGTATTTTTTTTTTACATGAGCCAGCATAATGCTGTAAATCCAGCGTCCTCTTGTTCTGACACACGCTGGGTGCTGCACAGGGAACAAGCGCAAGACTGGAGTCCCTCTGATCTTTGTAAACCGTTCCCCAGACTAAGATAGAGTCAACAGCCTCAGGCTGAAATTCACTTTGTCCTTGAAGGCTGGATCCTCTGTTTGCCTGCTGATTTAACTGAGGCTAAGTAACTCCCTCACGCTTACTTGCTTGTTCTGGGTATCTCTGTTACACAGGCTGCAGCTACTTTGTGCGTTATGCTGCTGCCATCAGAAGAGAATTTTCATCTGGAATGCGCATGAGGGCCTGAGATGCATGAGATTTTTCTTTAATTAGTATCCTACTCTATCTTCTGGCATATCAGTTCTTGTCTTCGTTTTACTGCTGGCAGAACAGGTTTGAATCTTCAGTTCACAGAGGATGCAAAATACACGATGAGCTGTTCCATGGCTTAGGCAAGGATGTAAGTATGGATTTTCTGTGTTAAAAGCTGTATTTTAATCATGGAATCGTGAATGGTTTGGGTTGGAAGGGACCTCTACATCTAGTTCCAACCCCCTGCTATAGGCAGGGACACCTCCCTCTAGACCAGAGTGCCCAAAGCCCCATCCAGCCTGGCCTTGAATGCTTCCAGGGAAGGGGCATTCACAACCTCTCCGGGCAACCTGTGCCAGTGTCTCATCACTCTCACTGTAAAGAATTTCTTCCTAATATCTAGTCTAAATCTACCCTCTTCCAGTTTAAAGCCATTTCCCTTTGTTCAGTCGCTGCCTGCCCTTGTAAAAAGTCCCTCCCCAGCTTTCTTGTAGGCTCCCTTCAGGTACTGGAAGGCTGCTATAAGCTCTCCATGGAGCCTTCTCACCTCCATGCTGAAAAGCTGCAACTCTCTCAGCCTGTCCTCATAGGGGAGGTACTCCAGCCCTTTGATCATCTTCATGGCCCTCCTCTAGATCTGCTCTAACAACTCTATGATGTTGTTCTGGGGGCCCCAGAACTGGACACAGAGTCCCAGGTGGGGTCTCAGGAAAGCAGAGTAGAAGGGCGGATTCATTTTTAGTTCACATCCAACAGACAATGGCATTTTTTTCTGTCAGACCTCAAAGAAGGTAGTGTCCGCATCAGCCTTAAATAAGGTACTCTGAGGTATGTATAATGCTTTGAATCATACTGACATTTCAGTGAAGTATTCTTTCTCAGGGTGTAGATTAATGCTCTAAAAATGCTGCTACACAGATTTACTAAGAGTTACAGCATGAGGAAGTACTAAGAGAAACTAAAGCTAGAGAAGAGATAAACAGGTAAGCTAGACAAACAGATTTTTACTGTAATTCAGATGAAAATAAAGGTAAACTCTAGCAGAAATAAGGAAAACTGACTGGACACAACAGAAGAAACAGTCTCACATAAGCAGCCAAATCCAGTCCTCTGAAGGTTGTTTCCATTAGGAGAAGTAAAGGTTGGCACAAAGAGGGGGCAACATCTTGCATACAAATGAAGTATTTAATAAACTAAGGAAAAATTGCCTGTTTTCCAGAATGCTTTGGTGATCCAGCAGCATGAGATATTTCAAGCCTTTCATTTGCCAGAAGTGCCCTGTCATTATTATTTTTTTTTTTTTGGGGGGGGGGGG
>PPHD01000036.1:24643-145760 GCA_002909625.1 Bambusicola thoracicus
CCCACCATGTCACCTTCTGCACCTCTGTGGACTTCCACAAGGTTCCAGTTGTACTTCCTACATGCAAATAGGAGTAATTAAATCTGTTTTCCACCACTGCGTTTCTCACCACCCTCGCAGAAAGATTTTGAGCCAGATGGCCTAGCTATAGCCCACACTAAAATGTGGCTTAGCAGTGTCTTACTGGTTAACTCTTCTGCCATACTGCATAGGAGTCTGTGATGCTTCCCACATGTTGTCTAGGATGGGTGGTACAACACAGGCAGACCATTTAGCTGGGTTATGTCGTATATTTTAAGCAGAATTGGCAGCACTCTCTGTGGTTAAGCTAACCTAATGTTTTCTGTCCTCAGATCCTGTTTCCTACAGTCACTAAATTTTTGATCTTTCAGGGCGAAGTTTTTCAAGATAGGAAGTCAGAGATGCTATGCTTAGAAAGGTGTTACTCCTGTTGCTGACACAGTCCCTCCATCTCTCCCCAGAGATGAAGAACACATGAAACTGAGAGCAGTGTATAAGGAAGAAGGAAGGGCATGCCAGGAGGGCAGGCCAGTTGTTGTCAAGTGAAAGCAGGCAGAACGGACGTGCTGCTGGCGTACAGCAGCTCAGAGCCAGCTTCAACCAGCTGGCCCAGGTCTGTGCTGCAGCTAACTGAAGGGAAGACAGACAACCAGCTGCTGTGAGAAGCTTGCACTGAACTACAAATGCTCTAAAATTACCACAAATTCACTGTCAGCATGACTTTCTTCTATCATTGACTGTCACCTCACTGCTCAATGTCCTGCTAAAGAACAGTTTTCTTGAGAAAATGAGCTTGTGGATGATCTCCTGATGCCGCAGCGCAGTTAGTGGGATTCTCCAAAGTGACCTTTATTTTCCAGTGACGTTGAAATAAGTTACCACTCCCTGATAACATCATAGAAAACAAAATTAACATAGTTCATACTATTTGGGTAGAATTTCTCGAGTGGGTGTGTTTGTCCTTGCCTCCTTGACTGTATTCCTTCCATGAGCAGAACTCCATATTTAAAGATGCAAGTACAAGATTTAGTAATAACTGATAATTATGCCTAGCTAACAATTGGCTGTTGAGTAATTGGCAATACTTGGGTTGAGATCAGTTTAGTTATTGTATGTCAGAGAAACAGAGAAAGGTCTTCCATTTTCAATCTTGTTTTCATTCCCATAGAGTACTGTTTTGTATTCTGTTGCTGTACTGCCATCTTGGACAACTTTGAACAAATAACTTCTCCCTTTAGTACCTCATTTCCTTCCCTGTCAAATAAGGCTGATCCTTGCCTCCTTGGTGAAGTGCTTTGGGAAATACTAATGAGAAATTCTCTGCCTCTCTTCCCTTGCCATGCTTTAATGAGTAGTTGTGAAGACCACTCAACGCTCAATGTTCTGATGAAGAATTAAGTGTGCGCCAGCCTTCTCGAACAAGATTTTTATCTGAACAAGTTAATGATTGATACATGGTACATAGCCATTAACTGTACATAGTTTAGAAGAATCTGTTGCCCTCCTGTTGCAAGGAAGTCAGTCTGTGTACTTCCTGAAGAAATGCTCTTCATAGCACAGGTATATTCATCTCCATATGCCCAGCCCATGTCAGGTAACTGAAGTCAGGAAATAAATCAGACTTTTACCTATGAGTCATAGCTTTTCTTTATATGTTTGCAAAAGGAAAACCCTATGTTTACAAGAACACAAGATCTGGAAGGTGATCTGACAACTTCATTTCTCTTGGGAATGAAGGAGGGGACTATCAGATATCGACCTACTTGTGGAAGAGAATGATTTCACTGAGACCAACACACTAAACATCCTGCACACAGCAGCCTGTGGTTCTCCAGTCACAGACAGCAAAAGCACAGATGTTCTTCCTCCAAGCACCATGTCCCAGTTAAACGGAAGAATGGAAGCTTTCCAGCACCATTGCTAGATCAGTGAACCTAAACCCAGGTCTCACAAAAGCATAGCTGCTTTCAGGTTGGATATTAGGAAACATTTCTTCTCAAAAAGAGTGGTGCTGCAGTGGTATAGGCTGCCCAGGGAGGTGGTGGAGTCACTGTCCCTGGAGGTGTTCAAGAACCGTGTGGATGTGGCACTGAGGGACATGGTCAGTGGTCATGGCTTGGGGTTGGACTAGATTATCTCAACGGTCATTTCCAATCTTAATGATTCTATGATTCCTGATGCTTACTTCAGCATTAATTAATATTTACAGTGAGAGGGAACAGCTCTGGCCTGAATGAGCCCCATTAATTGGCATCTGTCCCTGGCATCAAAACTTCCTTTTAAGTGATAAATGTCTTTGAGAATATTCTCGTTGGAAGAAGGGCAATGTGTTATGGCCAATTTATTCCACATACACTGATCAGTCCCACAGGCAATCCTAAGCCTCCTTCCAGACAAAGCAGTTCAGAGTTGAAGGACGACAGAAGGCAGCATACGGTGAGGAGAAACAAACAGCAGTGACACGGGGAGGGGAGTCCTCAACTCGCTTGAGCAAGCGCTGTGCTGCCACACCAGCCGTGTGTGAGCCCTTCTCACCTGTGAACCCGCCGCTCTGAGGAAGCGGCGGTGGGACGGGGAAGGCCTGGAGGAAGCAGCGCAGGTGCAGCGCCCGCCGCCCCAACTTCCTCATGGGAGAACCGTGTGGCGGCAGCGGGCCCGGGGAAGTTTTCTCACAGCCCCGGCTGGGCGGCGGCCGCGGGTTCACCATGTCGGCGGGGTTGCGGCAGGCGCCGGGCAGGTACCGCGGGCAGGGCAGGATAGGGCAGGGCCCGGCCAGGGGAGGGAAGGGGCGGGGAGCGGCGGGCAGGTGAGAGTCGGCGCTGGAGGCGGCCGGAGCCGCAGTGCGGACGGGGGACGCTCCCCCAGCGCGATGCGGGTCCCGCGGGGCGCCGGGCGGGAGGGGCGCTGAGCTTCTCCTTACTCTGTCTCTTCTCTCTGCCTTCTCTCCCGCCCCGAGGATGAGCGGAGCCGACGGCATCAACTTCAGGCGGGCGGCCATCCGCAGGAAATCCAGCCCGGGACTCGGCCCCGTTCCCAACGGAGCGGCGCCCACCCGCCTCGCCGGCGCCCCGCGGGGGGAGCCCGCCCGGAGCTCGCCCGCAGGTAATGACGGCTTCGGTCGTTCCGCAGGAGGGGGGCTGGGGGCGGCGCGGGTACTTCGCGGCCCGGGTTGAACGAATGGCGTTCGTTAAATCCTGCCAGCCCTCGGGCTGCGGGAGCTGTGAGACGGAGCACCGTGCGCGCCCCGCCCCGAGGCCGCCACCTTCGCCCTGCGGCGGCTGCGGGACGCGTCGTGCTCCGCGGTCCGTTCAGACCGTGAGACGGTCGGCTGAGGAGAGTTGTGCGTCCCCTTGGCCTTACTGTCAGAAGGAGCTGTCGTCACACCCGCGCTTTCGGGAGTTTCGTGAAGTTCTGGCTTAGGATGGAGTTGATGCACGCAGCCGTGTGTACGAACCGTGTGGTTGTGTGATGTGGGAGTTCAGCCAGCGTGATCTGGGCGGTTTTCTGGGTGTGGGAGGCCGAAGTGATCAAACCAGAGTCTGAAATCGCCAACAGACGCTCGTTGTGAATGCACCATGTAAAACTTAGAGAAGGGAGGCTGTCTCTTCATGAATCCCCAGTCAGGGGGCGTGTTGGTATGAATATGCACAAGTAAGAAGAGGCTATCCTGGAGCCTTTTCAGCATTAATGGGTAATGATGTTGGCAATGTGCATAAATTTCTGTTTGTGGTGGGATTTTGTTTTGAAGGCTACAGCTGCGTGTTTACATCTGGAAATAGGCGTTAACAGCTGTATTTGTAGTGCGGAGGCTTAATAGATTTCAGCCTCCTGTAACACTGAACGGAACTGGAATCCTGTGTTTTACTTAGTTCTTACTTCAGTTTCACCAGGCTTTTGCATCACTGTCATAGAATTGGTTGAGTCAGAAGGGACCCTAGACCAGCTCCCCCCGCAGTGAACAGGGACACCCACAGGTAGATCAGGTGCTCAGAGCCCCATCCAGCCTGACCTTGAGTGTCCCCAGGGATGGGGCATCCACCACCTCTCAGGGCAACTTGTTTCCGTGTCTCACCGCCCTTACCATAAGAAACCTTTTCCTTACCTTCACTCTAAGTATCCCCACTTTCAGTTTGAACCCCTTTCCCTTTGTCCTGACCCTGCTAAAGTCTGTTCCTTTCTTTCTCATGGCTTTTCTTTAGATACTGAAAGGCCTCTGCTGGGTCTTCCCAGAACCTTCTGCAGGCTGAATAGCCTCAGGTGCTTATCATCACCCCAGAGTCTTGGATAGCAATTTCACACTCATCTACAGTCTTCTGTTGTTTCTCTTTTTCTCTGTGCACACACTAAACTTGCAGATGATTGGTATTTATTAAGTGTACATGCAATACATGCATAGCTTTTTCAGGTTCACAGAAAGCTCTTGTGGCTTTTGGGTGGCAGCAAGGTTGGAGGGTTATGACAAGAACAACATGCTGCTTATCAGGTATTCCTGCATTTTGATAACAAATATCCTAGTACTTTCCTGAACTGTGATTGATAAAATATGATTGTAGGGTGAAAAAAATCACAAAATGAAGAAACGACATCTGAAAACATGGGAAATAAAAGGGGAGCCTCGTTGATGATTTTTAGCTTATCTCATGTAAAATAAATAAATCCATTTTTATTTCATAATCCATAATCCACTTCTGCTAGAAAATGCTGTGAAGAAACCTTGTGTCTACAAGCAATTTCTTTTCTCTTAGTGGGTCTTAAGTTCCTTGTCTGCATCTCTTATTAGTGGTGATCACTGCAGCATGTGCTCCAGCACCCTGTAACCCTGGGGCTGTTTCATATCATTGCTTTCTCTTTGTTATCTGAATATGACCTTCTTCTACTGCTGATAGAAGTGATTTATGATTCTTGCCTCGATTCTGCAAGTACAAACTTTAATTCCCAGGTACAACATAAACCCGAGTGTGTTCTTTCTTCTATCAAAACTGCAATGATCTCTGAGAGTGATGGTTAATGTTGTGTCAACTCCAGGAGTTGAACACAGTGATCCTTACGGGTTCCTTCCAATAATAATAATAAAAAATAATAAAATTCAATGCTTACATTTTCTTTCCCAGCTTATAAAACACAAGGTGGATTTAGAGGGGCCTTCTAATACAGGAGTTTGCCTTTGACATGCTTGAAATCCTTCTTAGGGGGAAGGAGGAGTTCTTGTAGCCCATGCATCTCCTTTGCTCTGCCAAACATTGTGAAATACAAGAATTATTTTCTTACACCTGAGGGCTGGACTCCTACAGTTGTTTCAGATCCGTGTCTGATAAGCAACTGAAGAAACTAGTTGCATGACTTGAGTTACTTTTATTTATAAATACATTAGAAAAAAACCTCTGGATTTTATATATTGCAGATTTATCAGTACTCTCTCAGATTAATAAATTCTGTGTTAATTAGTAAGAAGACCTAATAACATCTAATGCAACTTTTTTATGTGCAAGAATTTCCTCAACAGCCCTTGACATTGGCGTGGTGAAGAGGGGAACATTACAGGTTTTCTGTTCTGGGAGATAAGGTCTGGAAGTACTTCTGTTCTTGGTCTTGTCTAAAAACACTTTCACTGCTGAAGTGGTCTACCTAAGTTGTATGTTATGGCATCAGACTTGTGTTGTGTATTGCAATCTAACTGTCCAGTCTCTACTGGACTTATCTTTCTCTTCTTCAGCATTCTATGGTCTGAGTCATTTAGGTTCATTGTCACAAACAAAATTGCAATTGAATTCTACCAGTGTTGATGCCTGAAGAAGATTGGTGTGTTTCCAAGGACCAAGTGAAAACGGCGTCCTTTTAGAAACTGACATCAGTTTAAAGGCCTGAACAAAAAAGTGCTTGAATCTTCAGAGGCGCTTGGAGATGGTTGTAAAATGTCAAGACTGATATATAGAGACGGTTTGTAGAAGAGCTTTCAGTGGAATAGCATGATTAATAATCCATTTTTGATGGGAATAACTAATGGGATTTTTTTTTTTTCCTGCTGTGTTAGAATTCAGACTTGATATTAACTGGAGCAAATCTGTACTTCAAAAGCAAGCGTGTACTTTAACTCCAAACCAGCTGTCTGCCAAGAGTTAGGTGTAGGCAGCCACTTGCTTGCTCAGCACTTTTCACAAGCCAACCGCTCTTCAAAGTGTGAACCTGGCAGCACTTCGTTGCTGCATTGGATTAAACTGTGCTGGAGGGCTATATATCCGTGGAGTTAATTTGATTTAGCCTTGTAAGGAAGGCAGTTCAGAACGTGAGGGCATAGTGACTTGTGTTCATAGCAATAAACAGTTTCTTTTCTGATATCAGCACATTTGTCTCTGTCCTTGCTACATATTGACTAGATTCATTTCCTATGAAATGCAAATCTTGTACTGGTTCCTTGGCTTTGTTCAATTAAGTGCAAATTTATACCCTTTCCGGACTACTTTTCCCATTCCCTTTTATCTAAGTACACGGCTGCTGGCACTGCACTGCATGTTGGCAGTCTCGGACACTGCAGCATGGATCTCGGGGAGCTGAGGTAATTTGCATTCAGGACAGCATTCACTGCAGCAAGGTATCTGCAAACACTGACAGGCAAAAGGAGAAAAAATCCCTGCTCCTGCTGTTTTATCTTTGCCTGTTAACTTGATATGATTTTATGGGATGATGTTAACAAAACTCTGTCAGTCTTTGGGATTACCTTTTTGGTCTGGGAGGTAGCTAAATGAGACTGTAGTACCATCCTATTCCAGTCTATGAAAAATACCTTCTGTGTTCAGGGGCTCATTTTTTTTTTTAAAGTTTGCCCTGCCTCATTAGTTTTTATTGTTGCTGGGTTTGTTCCATTTTATTTTTGAAAATAATTAACTAATTAACTTTGGACTGTCATTCCCCTTGCTCCGGGCTCAACGCTGAGGCTGTTGTTGACTCAATCTGCAGTGACTGTACAGTGTGTTCAGGGAAAGACTTTATGGTGGTTAGGGCTAATCTAAGCAGTGGCTGGGATCCCTAGATGCATTAGACGTACATCTGTGAAGGAAAACTGGTTGCCTTCTATGTTTTCCTGCTAAGTGCAGCGTTTGTGAAAGTTATCTAAAGTTGATATATCTTGAGGAGAGCTGATACTTGAAAATATTGAGAATGGAAGGTAAATATTTAGGAATTGGCTTCTAAATATTCCTCTCCCTTCAAAAAATAAGGGAAGGTGAAGTATAAAAACATTGCTTGAAGCATAACTTCTGTGGAAATACATTAGCTATTAAATTTGCCTGTTTGCTGTTGTTAGACAATTTCCTGTTTCCGTGGGCCAAATCGATCCCACATGCCTCCTATTAAAGCAAATGTGTTATGTGGAAAGTGGCAGGAAATGGAACTTTGTTCCTGAATATAGTCTTACTGTTTTCTGATTCCTTTCTCCTTTTCTTCTCCAAATATTTAGGATCACGATATGCCTTTGAAGCCACTAAGAGTGTACTGTTTAGTTTGCAGGCTATTGGGGAAGTCACTTATATATGTGTTTTGGGTTGGTTGGTGTGGCTATGTAGCTCTTGCCAAGCAACGTCTACTTTACCCAGGAATTGCTGGCCTCGTAATGCTGAGTTCATGGAGATCAAGATAGTGATTTTCTTAAATAAATTAGACTTCTAATTCACAGGCGCTTGACTTGCCAGTGACAAAATGCAGCAGTTACAAATAAGAATTTGACCAGGATTTGCTAAAAGTGTAAGCCTGCTTCTTGCCAGAGGGGCTTCTCTGCAGTGGACCCCAAGAGACGTAAATGCTGCTAAATGCCATTCCCGAAGTCCTTGAAAGGATAGCTGAAATTAAGAAAAGAATAGCTTGCGCACACGATCCAAATTAGTCTGCTAGGCAAAAGTCACAGGAACAGGTTGTTTTTGCAGCTAACTGAATAAGTGTAGTTGGGAGATTTTTGGATTGGTGGGGAATTTGCTCAGGGACTGTGTTACTTTTGGACAACCAGTAAAGCAAAAAATACTGAAAAAGCAAGCTGTTGGTGCAGAACAATAATGTTTGCCCTTTGGTTGTTATTTTGTCCTTTATCAGTATCTGTACTTCTCAAAACTGCGCTTGTCACACTTTTCCCCCACTTTCCTGGTGACAGGCTATCTCATCTCTCAGCATTTCAGGCACAACCTCATTTAAAGTTGGCCAGCATTTTCATTTGATGTTGTTTGTCAGTACATGTTGAGTAGAGTGGGATCTGTGTTTCTGTGTTACAGCGTTTTAACTGCTGTGTTTTGCACTGTTATGTCTTAAAGTAGCGTTAAGTATTTGCTGTATAAGACGGATTATCTTCCCAGGATGAAGAATTTGTCAGAGGGAAAGGAAAAATATGAATAAAATTTTAAAATAAGATACTCATGCTTTGTTTATTTATTTTTTACCTCCTCCTTCTTCTTTTTCTCTTAGTATTGAGTACATTTTCGTAAGAGCATTATCATCAGTTCAATTCTTTAACCAAATTACTGACTCCAGATTGTGTAGGTATAGTGTTCCTTCCCTGTGAGGAATGTAACACATTCTGTTACAGAATGAGACACTGTGTGTAATGTTTCTCTTGAATACAAGTCAATCTAGGGTGTATAATTACACTTGTATGAGCATAATGATTTCTTCTGTCATGCTAAATCTGGGAGTGGCTGATGCACCACAAGGCTGTGCTGCCATTCAGTGAGACCTGGATGGGCTGGAGAGTTGGGCGGAGAGGAACCTGATGAAGTTCAGCAAGGGCAAGTAGAGAGTCCTATGCCTGGGGAAGGAGAACCATCTGCATTGGTACAGCTGAGGGGCTGACCTGCTGGAAAGGAGCTCTGCAGAGAAGGACCTGGGTGTCCTGGTGGGCAACAGGTTGACTGCGAGTCAACAGTGAGGCCACATCGGGAGTCTGTGTCCAGTTCTTGGCTACTTGGTTTAAGAAAGACAAGGAAAGTCTAGAGAGAGTCCACAGGAGGCCACAAGGATGACTGGGGTCCTGGAACATCTCCCTCATGAGGAAAGATGGAGAGCCCTGGGACTGTTGAGCCTGGAGAAGAGATGGCTGAGGAGGAATCTTATCACTGCTGGGTGGGAGTCAAGTGAATGGGGTCAGGTGGTATGCAGTGACAGGACAAATGCAGTGAGCAGAATCTGGAACACAGGAGGTTCCATCTGAGCATATGGGAAAACTTTTTACTGTGAGGGGGATGGAGCACTGGAACAGGCTGCCCAGAGAGACTGTGGAGTCTCCTCTGGAGATATTCAAAACCTGCCTGGACACTTTCCTGCGTAACCTTTTGTAGGGAACCTGCTTTAGTGGAAGGGATGGACCAGTTGATTTCCAGAGGTCCCTTCCAACCCCTACAATTCTGTGGCTCTGTGAATTAATATTGCCTCGTGCTCTTGATGGAAGAAGCATCTTAATCAAATGCATAGCTATGGACATCAACAAGCATAAGTACTTTTGACAAGAGGAGACAGAATTCTATTTAGAGGGAGTACCCCAGAGCTATAGGTTCATCAGACACACAGGAAAGCAAAAGGAAGAAGTTCAAAGAGGAATTTCTAAAGTATTTTGTGAAGCAGCTGCCTTGGAAGTAGCTTCTTAACAGAAGTGGCTGCAGCGGAGTAAACTACTTTTGAAATTAATATGAAGAGGGAAGATTGGAGCTTTGTTGAAATGTTGCTGAGCAAAATAAGAACCAAAGATGTTGTCTCAGTGCATAAATACACAACAGTAAGACTGTATCAGAAGATACGGAGAAATGAGTCAAAGCAGCTAAGGAGACAAACTAGTTGCTGTGGTAGTTTACAGAGCAAGACACGTAAAGAAAGACAAATATATTTCAATGACTGTCAAAGCAGTTTACCTCTGATTATACTGAACTTAGTAAAATGGAATATGAAATGGATTAAAATTGGAGGCAAAAGGCATGGAGTTAGAAGGTAGTGCAGAGCAAGGGGAACGTGTTAGTTGCTAAGTATTAACACTAAGCGTGTCACGGATGTTAATGTAAAATATGTAAAGTAGCCTGGAAAGGCGGAAAAATGATGTGGAACTCTAATCTGAGACATAAAATCCTGTGATTTATTCCTGACTTCTGAACAAACGTTGTCTCAAAGCATGGATGATAACGCATCAGGATTACAGGTCTAGCCTTCTCCTCATAAATAAGGGCAGGCACATTCCTCCCTCTCGGACAGATGCCAGGGTGCCCAGATGTTGATGAATGCTGGAGAGAGAAAGTGTACACCAACAATTAATAGTTCAGGCTGGATTTCTTCTGGCCTTTTTTAAGACTTTGTTTTTTTAGCGTGGAGTGTGTGATCTTTAATTCTGTTTGTTGCTGTTGTTACCAGGCTATTCAGCAATAGTAGCTGTAGCCAGCCTTGTAGCTGTGTAATTACACTGTAACTGTATCCAGCTTCTGCATGCTTGTACCCTATGAGATCTGAGAGGCCTCTTATTGTGGGTGCTGCCCAATGAGGCCTGTCCTGGGCTTGCTGTGGGCACTTGTCCTGCCTTCAACTTCTCCCTTCTCACTTTGAAACTCTGCACCAATGGGATTTGACGGAGTTTCTCTGTGATTTCTTCAGGGACCTCACAACACTCAAAAACCAGTAGATGATTTTC
The DNA here is from genome assembly GCA_002909625.1 of Bambusicola thoracicus. Taxonomy (NCBI): domain Eukaryota; kingdom Metazoa; phylum Chordata; class Aves; order Galliformes; family Phasianidae; genus Bambusicola; species Bambusicola thoracicus. Next base: position 35,310 of record PPHD01000036.1, read on the forward strand.
TAAGGACATCTTCAGTACGTTTCTTCTATATGTATGAGCTATGAGAGATCTAGATCTGGGCAAAACCTGAGTGGCCAGCAGGGACAGGGAGGTGATTGTCCCTCTCTACTCTGCCCTTGTGAGGTCCTATCTGGAGTACTGTGCCCAGGTCTGGAGCCCTCAGAAGAAGAAAGACATGGAACTGTTGGAGAGGGGCAGAGGAAAGCCACAATGATGATCAGAGGGCAGGAGCACCTCTTCTATGAAGGCAGGATGAGGGAGCTGGGCTTGTTTGGCCTGGAGGAAAGAAGGCTGTGGGGTGACCTCAGTCTAGTACCTTTCAGTACCTAAAGGGAGCCTACAAACATGAGGAGAGTCAACTCTTTTAAAAGGTAGATAACAGCAGGACAAGGGGAAATGGTTTTAAGTTGAAGTAGGGAAGATTGAGGTTGGATGTCAGGGGGAAGTTCTTTACTGTGACAGTGATGAGGTGCTGGAACAGGGTGCCCAGAGAAGCTGTGGATGTCCCGTCCCTGGAGGTGTTCAAAGCCAGGTTGGATGGGGCCCTGGGCAGCCTGATCTGGTATTAAATGTGGAGGTTGGTGGCCCTGCCTGTGGTGGGGGATTGGAGCTTCATGATCCTTGAGGTCCTTTCCAACCCAGGCCATTCTGTGATTCTGAGTGCAGCTCCTCCTTCTGGTATCCACTGAATTCTGGAGGTAGAATAGGAAGGTAAGAAGTACAGAGCTCCTTCTCTCTGCTATTCATCTGGATGAGGATCCTGATCCACTGATCTCTTTTCCTTCTGGGGACTGACTATTATTTAAGCACAGTCAGTATGCAGGAGATGGGTGACTTCTTATTCAAATAATGGTTATACTGGTAGTCTTTATTCTGGCTCTGGTCTGAGCCACTCAGTTGCTAATGTCTTTTCAATCTCCTAGGTTCTCTTCCCCAGTGGAAAGCAGTATTTTAAATTGAAAATCGATGTTGAGCCTAGAAGAGATTTTGAAAAACGAGCTATAACTGACTCAATTTTTATTATTGCTGAAGTTAATAATAGTATTTGAAGCCTCTCTTTTAATGTTTTGTCTGCATTAGGATTTATCAGCTTCTAACAGTGAATAATTAGACTATTTTTCTTTCTTGTGCTCATATGCTGCACTTCACTGTCTTGTCTGTGATGCTTCAGTTTCTTAGCTGAATATTAATATGCTCGTTATTTGTGTTAACATCAGTTACCGAGTTAAGAAATGAAACTTACTGGCTAATTACGTTCATCTTCAAAACTGGGGATTTGAGAATCAAAACACGGACAGTGATACAGGAAAAATAATTTGTTTTTGTTAGAACTGGAAATCTTTTCAAGTTCTGTGCAGTTGTACTGCTTGACCTTCTTCAGATGACTCTTGTCAAAATGCCCCTAATTTTAGTATAGGCATACTTTGCATTCCTTTCATTCAGTCTAACACTAACTCTGGTCATTAAGAAATCGCATTTTGTCCATGAGAGTAAATTCCTTTTGCATTCTATCCATTATCTTATGGGCAAACAGTACTACACTATTCAAGAAAGTATGCAGGATGACAGATGCCTGAGGATGCTTTTCCAAAGTTAGACATCATTTATTTGCTCCTTGAATGCCTATGACTTTTTAGCTCTTAAAAAAGCAGGCTTTGATCTCTCTGAAACAAAAACTTAGAAATTCTTGTGTGAAATTGGGATTCCAGGAGAGGTCTTATAAAAAATGAGGTTTTGTGGTATATATACTAGAATGAGAACTACAGAGGCTGCTCTGCAAGTGATGCCTCCTATTTTATTCTGTTGGCCCATGACATCAGAGGTGGATGTTGGTGGTATGGCAGTGGAGGTTGAACCTTCCCACTCATTTTCTGTTACATGCTGTTTCTATGTGATAGATGGCAGCAAAGGGATGGTCCGACCAAATAGTGACTGACGTGGAAGTGTGGATGAAGCAAAGGTGTGTTCATTCAGTTCCTATATGCAGAAAAAATGGCACCCACTGACATTCATCAATGCTAGCTGAATGTTCATGGATCACAGTGGATGTGAGCACAGTGAGGCAGTGGGTGGTATGTTTCAGCAGCATCAACAGCAGCTCACTGCCACTGATGCAGATTTCTTTGATTGCGGCATGTGGGTTCTTTTTCATTGGTGGTGAAAATGCACAGCTGATGGTGGTGACTATGTTGAAAAATAGTGCTTTGTAGCTGAGAATCTGCTTTATCAAATAGGGTTATTGTTCTCTTTGTAGCTTCTGTAGATTCCATGGAAATAAATAGAAGGCAGTACTTTTGGAGGGGCCTATGCATTATTAGAATGTAAAGTTATTTGCTTATGCATATGCTTAGCAGTAAGAATTTCTGTCCCTATTAGAAAACAGTGGTTACTGCTGCAGAAGTTTGACTTTCATCAAGTTCTCCTGGTAATCTGAACTGAGTGTTACTCTGATTACATTGCACTCTCTGGAATAATGAATGATAGTGCCGTAAATGGTGTTCTTTATAATTTGTTAATCTATATCTGATCCAGTGGACAAATATGCTCCCCAGGCTTCCAAGTAAAGGGCATGCTAATGACTGAGCAGGCTGTTCGCACACTGGTTAGAGCCTGCCAAGCTAGGCTAGGAAGCAGAAGCTAACAGCTGTAGGATGCTGGAGTGGCTTTTGTGGTTGGGTTGAACGATAGGGTGCAAGCAAGTTAAAACACAACAGTCCCGCTGGCTGGTTTTGCACATAACCTATTTCTAAACTTCCTTATATCCTTACCCTGACCTGCACCAAGCAGAGTAGATCTTCAGAATAAGATTCCTGACATGCAGTCAAAGGAGGGGAATTAAAAAATCCATCCTGTCTGCTGGATACAGCCAGTAAGAGTCAGTGTTGGCATGGCTGTCATCAGTGCTCAACTTCCATGTTGGGAATTACCCTTTTCAGTTTTTATCTTATTGTCTGTATAAGGGCTTTACTCCTTGTGCACAGGATGTGCCAAAAGGCTTTTGTTGATAGGATTGAGAACAACATTAGAATTCAGTGCTCTAATAAGGCTGTTAAAGGAACTTATAACCCAAATGAACTAGCTCTCCGAGGGTTTTGATATAGCTGAAATAACCAAGTGCCTGTTCAGCTTAACTGTGGAGGATTACTACTTCCTAGTTTGAACAGCTGTTCACTTTTAAGTCTGATCTCTGCTTTTCTTATATATCTCACTCTGTGACTACCTACATTTGTATGAGCTTACTTTGGTTGCTCCCAGTAAATGCACTTGAGCTGCAACAGAAATGTAGACTTATTTTAAAATCTGACTATCAGCTGTGTGGTGAAATGTGGTACATAATGTGAATCTTACCACTGCAAACATTGCGTACTCTTTGCTTTTTAAATCCTACTCAGCAGTTGGGCTGGGCTAGATACTTATTAAAACTGTTTTTTTTCCCAGTAACTCACAGAAAATGGTGAGATATGAAGGTGATCGATCCTGAACGAAAAAGCTTGATTTCACCATGCACATTTTATGATTTGCTGGCATTAATGTTCACATCATTTAGAAAACCAAATATTATTTCTAAGGGTGTCCCATGCATCCCGAATTGTCAGATTTCTTTTTCTGAACAGTGATGACTAAAGACATTTTCCACACCTGTTCAGCCTTCATGAGAAATAGCACGTGGCATTTCACAACTGTGAGCTGAACTGCAATCCTCTGATATAACAAAGCCTTCATAGTCTTTTTAAAACTGATTTGATGCACATTACTCAGACTCCAATTCTGTAAAGTCCATTACATTCACTGTGGTTTTGTGAGAGCATATTAACAGAACCCTTTCAAAAACGAAAGTGATTTTAAAGCTGACAGGTAGGAAAAAATTGCCAGTGTCAGCAAGATGTTTGGTAACACTACTGAACTGTGTGCATGGGGGACAGATATGGGGAACAGCAGTTTAACTTAACTGTTCTCCAGGTAACGCATCTGGGTGTGATGTGCTGAATAGACAAATATGCTCGAGGTACAGAATCCAAACCCTCGCTTGTAGAGAAATGAGTATACAACACTGCAACTGCAAAACCAATTTATCCTGTTTATGCCTACTAAGTCTTGTAAGTGCCACTTTCCTTTCACCCGGAGGTGTTATTCTATGTATATATTCTATAGTTCAGTAACAAATACCAGAAATCTTCCTTTAGAGTCACACTGTGGAAAGAGTTTGCTGCAGAAGGAACTCCAGCTTCCCTCTGCAGCCCTGGTGCAGAGTGCTATTGTTCACACCAATGCTGGCTTTCAAAAAAGAAAAATAAATAACTAAAAATGGACTATTTCCGTCCTTTGGTCCCTGGGAAGGAGATTAGAGAACTGAGCAGAAGTAGATGACTTCTGCTCTTTGAAGGCTGTGGGAGTGCGCATATTTAGTAGTCTTCCACTTTGCACAGCGCTCTGTTCAGATCTGTTTGCTAGTACAGAAGTATGTATAAGAAAAAAGGCATGGCTGTCCCTTCGCTTCCCATATGTTCAGTCTCAGGTAGTCCTTTGTGTCACTGACATCTGGGCTGTGCACCCACATGCTACCCCAAATCCATCGTTCGACATGAAAATGGAGGAATTTCTTATTGTTTTCTCTTAAGAAATCAAAGTAGTTGATTGCTGTCAAATATTAACTTCAGTTTCAGAAAGGAAAAATACTCTTTAAGTATGAAAAGTGAGAATATCTCATGCTTGACAAGGACAGCATACTTATTAAAGTCAGCAAAGCGTGAGTAAGGCTAGCAGAGCTGAAACCTGCAATACAAAGAGCTGAAGAATCTGAAGTATTAAGGCTGGAACTTTTTTTTTCTACATGTGCAAGGGCAGGTTGTTTGAAGTTAAAATACAATATTGTTTACAGTGGCTAAGGGCGTAGAAGCAGGATCAGCTTTCTGATAAGGCTTTTTTTTTCCAGGTATGGTACACAGGGGGTAAGAAAACAGGAGCAATTAATAACTGAAAGGAGGGAGAGCAGTGAGCTGAGTGCACCGTGCTGAAAGAACGCTTTATGCAAAGAATTGTATCTATTATGTTTCATGGTGTGTGGGCTTACGCTGGAAGATCTTTCTGAGAGAAGGCAGGAGAATTCTGATAACTGGTAAGCATGTTAAACTTCAAACGAAGACGTTTGGACAACTTTACAGCAACTGCTAGCAAGTTGCATGGAATAAAAAATAGAATAAAATCCAGCGCTTCTTAAGAGGAACCTCTGTTTTTAGTATAAACTCTTGTTTTCTTCAAGTAGGTAGAAGGGAGTTGAATATAAAAGATATAGATTCTTCTACAATGCTTTATGAATTAACCTTTTATTTATTTGTTTTCCAAACAGCAGTGGGTCAGTGATTACCTATTTGGGAGATGAGGGCAATCGATGCAAATATTACCTAAAAGTTCCCAGAAAATAAGGAACACCTTTAAAAATTAAAGAAGAGACTCGGGAACTAAAATCTACCATTAATAAAATAAAAACCTCTCTAAGAGGAAGGTGTCTAATGGTTGGTGTCTGCTGGATTACTGTGCTCTTATCATATGGGCATCTTCAGCGAGCTGCCATGCTGCTTTGTTGTGCCAAGCGGAATGGCTTCCCCATGCATTTGCTCTGTTGTGGGTATTGCCGCATAGCAGTTTTTTAAGCAGCTTTTATTATAGTCATAAAATACTCCCTGTGTATAAAACAGTGGACCAATATAATCCCTAATGTGATTTGATAGACTGAACTTGATGTAAGCGTTTGGATATGGTTGGATATGGATATCGTTTCACTTTAAGCGTTTGCATATGATTAATACCTTCAAGTATTAAACCTTCATTTGGATAATGTTATTGTTTTGGAGATTAAGCCTGGCTTTCTGTTCTTCATATTAACAAAAAAAGGCCAGAATCAATACCTCTTAGCTGCTGCTTTTTGTCATTCGTTGGGTATGACCATGTCTGCCATATGGAGTTTATGCAGTAATTGGAAAATGACTACACAAACTGAGATTATTCTTCAGGATTATCTGCCCTCATATCTTAGAGGTCTCTTCCAACCCAAACCATTCTATGAGTCTGAATCTGTTTATGTTTAAATAACGTTGCCTGCCTGCCCTGCTAACAAAGTGGCTGTTTTGCACATGGGACCAAAGATACTGAGCTGAGACAGTGAAGCCACCAGTGTTTTATCATTGGCTTTGGAATATATTCTGTTGATGACAATGTGAAAGACAGGCTAGTTTTATTTTAGATAGCATATAATTTGAGTAGAAAATGTACATACTGTCTACTAGATGTAAACAGTGAATTTTGATAATGAAGATGATAGTTAATGTATATCTGGTACTGTAAGGTAACTCAATAGATTAAGGACAAGTTTCTGGCAGTAAATTTTCCTATTTTTATTCCCCCCGCCCGGGTTAAAATTCTGGAGGGACTTGTCAAGAAATCAAATCTAGAAATGTATCAAGAGCCTCAAATCTTTTCTAAAGGTGAAGCTTTTGAAGTAACCCTTTGCAAATGGTTACTGTAACCTTGCTTATAACAGCGTAGGGCAGTACACAGGTTGCTCTCTGGCTGATTCTTCTGTAAGTGCGTTGTCCAATAGCATCAGCAGCAGCTGTTACCTTCTGCAGTCTCAAGGAACCAGCATGTGAGGCAGCATTTTTTGCTGTGCTGGACCCTTTTCCACTGAGATTCTCCTTCTGTTCCCTTTTTTTCCCTGCTCCAGTGTTGTGTAGGAAGAAAATAAGCTCTTTCTGTTACGAACATATGGACTAAATACTGAACATATAAAATGAATATGCAGAATGGTCAACTGTTGTTTTATATGTATGTTTGATGAGATCCCGATATATCTGGTTACAATGAAAATAATCTGCTTCATTTAGCAGAAGACTACTGTGGGCTGTCTTTTTGATTCTGGTGTTGTGGTTCCAATGATTATGAATATTGTATAATTTATAAATCTTATTACAAGAATCAGATTTTTGAAATCTAAAGCTGAATTTTATCCAACTTCAGTTAATTTTATTTATAACAAAGTTTATGTTACAGCAGCATAACCTGAGAAGCTCCTTAGAGATGATAAACTCTTTATGCACGGTGGGAAAGGCAACCTGGTAGCCGTGTTGGTCATATACAAAGTGCTTTTGACCATGTTGAGGAACATAGTGAGTTACGGTGGAGCTCATGTCTCCAAATGCTGCCATTACCCCATCTGTCTGTTACCGAAGAAAACTGTTCTGCATACTTCCCCATATTTTCTTTCTGTGTGTGTTTGTTCCACTGAAGTGCCTCATTCAGCATCGTTTTTAACAAAACAGAACACAGAGTGATGTGAGAAAGAACTTCACCTGAGGGGAATGTTCATATATTGACCTTGTTTAACTTTTTTGAAATGCTTTTGGACTGATGTACAGTCAGTAAACCAGATTAGAATTTCACTGGATCACACAATCACAGAATGGCCTGGGTGGGAAGAGAGCTCAAGGATCATGAAGCTCCAACCCCCCCACAGGGCAGGGCCACCAACCTCCACATTTAATACTAGACCAGGTTGCCCAGAGCCCTATCCAACCTGGCCTTGAACACCTCCAGGGACAGGGCATCCACAACCTCTCTGGGCACCCTGTTCCAGCACCTCACCACTCTCCTGGTAAATAACTTCCCCCTGACATCCAACTAAACTAACATTTAGTTCAACTGTGAATCATTTGCAAATATTCTGTGCCTGGTAATTCTGTGGTTCAGTAGAGGCTTGTGTTGACTAAATTGGCCATGTGATAAGAAACGGTGAGGGGTTTAATACTTAACCAGCTGGATGATGCCTGGTCTTTTTCATGCTCAAGGTGAAAGAAATATGGACAGGCAGAAAATACATTTGTTCCCTGGAGAATTCATTTTTCTTTGCGAAAGGTCTTTTCACAGATTGATTGTGTGTATGCTAAAGATCCTATTCACGCCGTAAAATGCCCCGTTTAGTTGTAGTTCAACATGTTCATTTTCTATCTTAGTTCAAAGCCTAGAATGAACATGCACCAACTTACCTGCATACTTCTTTCTTTGTGAGTTGCAAATTTGGAGCTAGAAAGCAATGGTAAAAAACTGGAATTTGAGCTTAGGCAGTCAGTGGAAGTGGATGAAAATGATTACAGCTGGTGAAAGACCCTTACCCTTTTAGTGGCTGAGATTCCTTCTGCTGTAATCCCTCTGCTGTTCTTTTCCTTTGGAGATTGCAGCTACTTATGCTGAATAGTGAAAGTGGATGTCTTTACAAAAAACTGTAGTGCAAATGCAACCTTCTTCTCATGTTCCCAGGTTTTAAGTCACTCAGTGCAGTCTGTGAAAGCTTAGTGAATCCTTTTCTGAAATGCTGATGGTTTGCAGAATAAATTCGTCTCAGCAATTTTCTGTCTTGTCCTTCCTCCTTACTGCTGAGCAGCATGAAAAGGAATGACATACATGTTGCTGGCTATATTTTTGGATGTAAGAAGCAGGCGTACCTACTAAGCATGCTTGACTCTAAGGAGGAGCAAACAGTCTACAGGCCAAACCACTATGTTACTGAATCATGTTCAGTATTAGTTTAAAAAAATAAAAGAAAAATTTGTTTGATTGTTACATGTGTCACTACACTAAAGCCACTTAAAAATCATACATGGCCTATGCCAATATCTTGTTGCCCACTTGAAAACATTGACCTGACTGGTAAAGTTAATCCTAGTTCTACTAAATCATCACACTGAGTGATCAGCCACAGCCCTCAGCATGGTGACTGTAATTCTCAAGATGGAGTTCTCAGAGTTAACTGGTGTCACACAGTACTGCATGCTGGGGGATATTGCTGGGCTGATCATTTCAGACAACTGAAGACTTCTATTCATCGTCAGACAAACAGATGCGATTGCAGACTGGCTGACTGCTGTGAAATTCCGGGGATTTTAATAGAGAGTTGTAGAGTGCTTTCAAATGAAATGGAAAAACTGTATATTTTAGGTTGCATTAAAATAAAAGCGTTGATATTTTAACAGGAAATTATTCATGTTTTAAGCTTAAAAACAAGCAACAAACACATCACTGTAGACATTTAGGATCTTGACCAGGTAATGGGTGTGTTTTCAACACTTGAAATCTATGTTGACAGCATAATTTCTGAATTTTTATTTTATTCAAAAATAATTAACTGCTCTGTATAGCAGGTAATACGATTTTGAAAGGATTGAGACTGTTTATAGCTTATTTATTAAAAAATGGTTAACTTCCCTTTCGGTGTTTTTAGTCATATATGTACCTTTCATCTCAGAAGCAAATCATTTTCACGCCATACACTGTAAATTAGAGAAACCAGAACTGCCTGACTAGTTATCCCATTTAGGCTGCTCTTGCTTATTTTGAGAAATCTACAACAGCATTGTGCTGAAAAGGCATCCTGTAAATAGATTGGCCTTGTGCACCAGGAGAACAAAGTATTTCAGCTGCAGGGTTTCTCCAAAACTGTTTGATATAATCTCACTACTTCAATACTTATGAAACTGAGAAGTAGTAACTGGAAGTTGTGATAACAGTGCCTGCCTCCTATGGAAGTGACTTCCTCCTTCAGCCAAACGAGCAGAGTAAGATAAAGCATATTTATAGTGTGTTTGCAGCAGAGATGTGGTGTTTTAAAGATAAACTGGCAGGGATCAGGTGTCTTTACTATAGAAGACCCTTTTAAATAAAGACACCTGATGGTCCTCAGATGTAGGTAACACAAAAATTCATTTTTGATGTCAGTTGGGCAAAACTCAGTAAGCAAATCACTCTTTAAGTGCAGTCTAATAATACATTCTTTTGGTAGGTACAATAGCGCGCTTTCCAGTCATACAGACAGACTTTAATGACTGCTTAAGAGTCCACTTTCCGGAGTATATGTTAGTCAGGTAGAGTGCAGCAGTGGGAAAGAAGGGGAAGCATTCGGATCTTTTGTTAAACTTTGACATCTTCTTATGTGTCTATAGATCAGAGCAAATTAGTATGAGAGGATGCATCATAAGGTAGGAATAAAGCTCTCACTTTTCAGATGTTTTATGAATATGCTGTTCTTTTCAAAAGTACAGTACTCTGGTGAACAAAACCTCTCCCTCTTATTTTGGTCTTAAGAGCCAGTAAAGGAAGTGAAAGATGGGAGTCCTTCAGCATGTAGATTGTGCAGCTTGCTTTGGTGTCCATACTGAGGATGCGTACAGGAAACAAGCTTGATATAGAAAGAGCTGTGTTTAGAGCCAAGCAGAAGGAGTGAATCCATAATTTCTTAAATGCTCTTAGGTATCTTCTTGGGTAAGTTAATATATTACTGTGATTATATTAAAAGATGTTTCACAATAATAAGAGTATAGTATGTATGTAATTGTTTTCTGTGGAGCTTCTTTTCTTAAGGCATGTACTTAACAGTGAATATTTAAGTGAAAAGTAGGTGTGGATTTGTCTAGTCTGGAATGTTAAGGGGCAAAAAGAAAAAAAATATATATTTGTTTAAACTGTATTCTATTCTGCCAGCAATGCTATTCAGAATCAAGATGTCTTTTTAATTCCTGAGTGTAGTTTGTTAGAGTTGATTATGCATAAGAAAAGCAGAAGTATTGCTCAGTGAGATTAATTCGAGATTTGAGGGCAAGGCAGAAATTATTCAGTTCTGCAGCCAGGATTTTCTGAACAAATTTAATAGTTAAATAGCCTGGTTTTCTGAGGAAATGAGTTTGAGCTCTTCTGAAAACCGGTTCACTAATTTACAAGGCTAAATACTGCATTTGTGTTTTCTAACTTTAGGCACACAAGCCAACAGATTCAGATACATAATTTGAAAGATTAGCATCAGTAAGTACGTTCCTATGTATTGTGGCTATTTCTGGAAATCTGACAAATATACATCTATTTAAAATAAAATAAAAATGATTGCTTGCCCATTAATGGAGTGTTAAATTTGCCAGAGTAAAATCTAAACAGGGTAAATGGCATCTGCAGACTGCTGAGGTTTGTAGTCCAGTGGAAATGTGAGTTCTGGAATGCAGTAATTAGATGGGGTAGTCAATACTTGTTAATGAAGCCCGTGCTTGTGATCCATCTTTAAAGGGAGAGAAAAGCAATACTGCCCTTCCTGTGGAGCCCTTATTGACCTGCAGCAGCAGCTGCTGTCCGCTTGCACAGCTTATTCACAGAATAACTAGTACACTTCTCTTAAGAATAAATAGTCTGTCTCCCAAAAGTGATGGAAGTGTTTCAAGAAAACAGAATGAAATGCTGCTTCTAGAGGATAAACGAAAAATGAGGTTTTTGGCAGATAAATTTTAGACGCTCTTCTCTGTGTGTTCTAAAAAATACCTTCTGGAAGAGAGAATGGTGCTGCTTAATTCCACTAACTGTATGGGATGCATATGCAATAGCCAGGCGTGTTACTGCACTTGAATGTGCGTTTTGTTCACTCTTTTATTTGTGCTTTTCCCATGAACTGTTTTTCTATTTTTTTTTTTTCCCCCCTTGGATGCCAACTTCTAGGAGGTGATCAGAATAGTGGGCTTATGGCAGCAGCCTCTTCTTTATTGTAGCTGTCAAAGCAAGTTTGCTGGGATCAAAGATAGTGAAATGGTTTCTCTTAGAACTGAGTCTTTGCATAGTGTTTCTTTGAAGGCTATTCTAAATCTGGCTTAAGATGTGGAATATGTCACTGAGGTCTTTGTCATCCCATTTATTTCTGCAGCTACAGGAGAAAGTACCAAGGTTTGGGAACTGTTTGTTTTCCCATGATAGAGGAAAACTATTACTTTTTTTTATCTTGGAGTAAAATAAATGAAATTGTTAACTTCTGGAAATTCCTTTATAAAACATTGTAATCAATTTTATTCAGGATGACTGCACTGCTACGAGCAAGAAAGTTAGTCAAAGCAACAAATTCTGTTTCTTCAATTTATCGTGCTTGTTATGCTTATTAGCATGATTTGGTAGTGTTCAAGGCTGTTCTTAGAAACTCATATAGCAGCCTATAAACATCAGTAACTTGTGATACAGTTCAGTGTTCTCAGAGCATTTACAACTAAAGGAAAATGTCCCTTGCCTTTGCGGACCCCTGGACTCACATTTTTCTTGATGCCTCTTCCAAACTCACCGTTGATATAGGTGGATTCAGTTTTTCTTGTCCTTTAACAAAGCTTCAGATATTTGAAGTATTTTCTTTCTTAATTAATAATGAGAACAACAACTGTTAATTTAATGAAACAAAGATTCTTGAGAGTTTTATCAGGACTGCTCCAACTTTGTATTTGCAAGACATCATGGTGACAGACAGCTGATGTTAATGATGATCTTCAGATTGTCAGCTTAATCCTCCAGGCATTTAAAACTTATTTGCTTTTGTGTTTACAAGATACCAACATAAACTTGTAGCTGGTTGAGCTGCTAGCATGTTGAAATCAGTTCTAGGCTTGTATTTATCAAATGCTTTGTTTGTAGCAGGTTTATGTTCTGATATTTGCAGACCTTTACTTCTTCTGTGCTATAGTTAGTTGAGATACTGATCTTTATGTAGAGGCAACTCCCAATAAACCTTGTGTGCTCATAGGTAAAGTTTATGAATTCAGCTAGGTTGGAACCATAGGAGAGGCAGTATCTTTTGCACTGATATATGAGTGGGGAGAGAAGAAAAAGTAAGAGGCCAAGCTTTTGAGTGCACCAAATCACTGGGAGAGTCCAAACCAAAGTTGAAAGCTGCAGTTTAGACTTATTTTTTCCCTTCTGTCTGATAAATCTTCATGCAATACTAAACCAAGCTGAGGCTTTATTTGGGGAAATGTAATGTCAAAGTGCAAGTTTATATGATTAAGGAATGAGCTATATTGAGTCTGTTTGTACAGTCTAACAGATGAGAGGCCTTATTTAAATTTAGATGCTTCCTCTGTGTTGCCTTGATGGAACCATAAAGTTCTTCTTAGATGGGGCTCTGTATGCTTTGAAGTAAAGTGGGAAGAAAGTGATGCTTTAAACAAGGAACACAGTGGAAAGAACTGATGTTCTGAGTAGAAAATACAATTTTCAAGGGAGAATATTTGCTTAGAAGAAAATATACTAAGATTAAGTTGCTGATTCCAGTTCTGTAAGTTTCACGGAAGCCAGGCGTAGGGGGAGGAGAAGGAGTTCAGTTTTGTCTTTGTAAATTGAAAGAACAAAGCATAGTTGGCTTACATACTTATCATTGTTTGGAGATGAAGTGTCGTCTGTCACCCATTTAAAAGAAAAAACAGAAAAAAACAACAAACATGCACATATAAACCATTGACACACACACACAGAAAGCCTTCGTTTCCCCAGGACCAAAACCAAATCACCTAAACTTTGAAAATAGAAGATAAATTTGTGCCAAACCTATGTTCATTTCTTTTGTAAGTTTTATCAGGTAGGGATTTCTGAATCCTTTGTAAGAAGCACCTATTATGTATGTATTAATTTTGAGAGAGAAGTTGTTGGTAAATTGAGGTTCCTGCATTGTACTGGAGGTGATAGCGCTATTTGTAATTTGCAAAGGAAAACCTTCACAAGATGTCTAAGTGTTGCTGTTGCCATATTTCTTCCATCCTTTCTTTCATGCACCCAAATGACTGTCTTGTGGAGTTCAAGTCTCATGCTTCACGCATATTTACATACAATGCTTAGTAAAGTCCTGAAGAGTGTTGTTGTGTTGTTTCTAGACTTATAGCTCAGTGCCTTTCTATTTCTATACTAGGCCTCAGCTCTCACCAAGCTTTTCCCCAGACTACTGAAGAATGCATGAATGCAGCCTTCCTGCTCATTCTTCAGTGCTGCTGATAGGTCTCCTGTACCAGAGGAGGAATGGTGGCCTCCTCTTCAGAATGGCTGATCTAGTGAGGTGGTTCTGCCAAGAGCTTTGGGCCTAAAATATTAATTCTCAATGTCCAAAGGCATGAAAAATCAAAAATCTTGTACAGGTTTTAGCTCGACTGAGAACAGAACAGGACAGCTTTTTTACTTTCTCTCTTCTTTTTTTAATTTTTATTTAGTGATCTGCTTCAGGGCTTGCCAACCATTGCGTTGTGCAAGGTGCTGACTGGCTTAAAAGTTCATGTTCCCTCCTGGCTTCCTTGGACTTTTGGAAGTCCTTTTATCTAAGGGGACTTCTATCTATGCTGAAGTCCTAGTCCTGTATCCTTTGATCCACTAGTATGTTATGTGAACCTCCCATGAATTTTTTTCTGTTCTTGGCTTTAGGATCCTGGCATTGTCTTGAGATAGCTCGTGTAGTTCAAACTGCACCAAAACAGTGAGATTTATGGAGCAGAAAGACTGTAGCACATAACACTGTAACTGCAATGCCGAACACTCCTGATAAAATACGAGGTATCAGAGAGATCAGCTTGTTCCTTTATGAAACTTGAATTGTACTTGTTTTAAAAACAAAAACAAAACCCAAGAAAAAGTAAATGTTCTTCTCAGTAATAGTTTCTCTCCCTCTAATAGTCAAAATGAAACTGGTGATCCAATGACAATGCATGCAATTGGGCTTATTTTTAAAACTTCCTCCTTGAATGTATTCCAAAGAAGTATTGTTATCTTCATACCTCGGGGAGGCACAGCCAGCGTATAACAGATGCCGCTGAACTTGATAAACCGTCTTCGAACTTTTACTCATCTTGACACTTGAACTTTGAATATCATATTATTGGTGTAAATAACATGTACCAAAAGACAGGATTGGCTTTTTGCAAGGAGGGTTGTTTGTGTTTTTTTTTGTTTGTTTGTTTGTTAATATTTATTCTACTAACTTGTACAATGTGAAAAGTTATTTATTTAATATTAAAGGTTTGTTTAAAATGCTCTTGAACGTAGTCAGACTGGACTTAGGACAAACCTCTCTGATTGTTTGTTCAGTTTTTAGTCTCTTTTCTCTTCTGTGTCCCTGAATATGATTCTAGAGGCACAAGTAGGATTTTGAGGTTCTTGTTTTATGGTCAAGTTTGTTCTGTAAGTAGAAAAGTAAATGGCTGACTGGCAGCTTTTTCAACAGGAAATGTATGTACCCTTTTTGATTACCAAAAGAGACAAGGATGCTGATTACTTGGAAAGAGCAGTGAAATACAATACCCATGATTTCACAGAGTCATAGAATGTCTTGGGTTGGAACTGACCTTAAAGCCCACCCAGCCCTAGCCTCCTCCCATAGGCAGGACTGCCACCCAGCAGCTCAGGCTGCCCAGGGCCCCATCCAACCTGGCCTTGAATGCCTCCAGGGATGGGGCACCCACAACTTTAATTCCTTCTGCTGTCATAATGGTTTAATGCTTTAATGAGCAGTTGAGTAGCAGTAGAATTCTGCCTTTTTTGATGATGAAGTTGTGTGATTCCATTTTTCATCGTGCTTGTTATGTAGATTTTTCAGTTTTTATAACAATACCTGTTGATAGTCACCTAGCCTTTGTGCAAACAATCACCTTTGACGTAGAGTAGCTTCCCCCCACCTCCCACACACATTGTGTACTGGTCACCCTTCTAACTAAGCAGGTACCAAATTACGTCTTGTCAGTTCCCTCGAAACTGGTAAATTTTGGACCATTTGCTTCTGATTAAAGAGAATGGGCTGCAGAACTTCTGACTAACATTTAGGCTGTAATAAATATTTCCTGGTTGTTTGAGTGGTTAAAGTAAGTGACAGGTGGCTCTGAGGGTGTTAAAGGACGTGTTGCAATGCTTGTGGATCTGACTTTCTTCCTGAATCTGTCTTGGCTACTTTATTTTCCAGCTGAATCTGTATGTGATATATTTGAAAACAAAGTGCAGATGTTTTATAATGAGTCACTTTTCCCTTCGGTTTGCACACCTTTACATCCTTCTTCCTTTGTCATCTATTTGAGCGGTTCCTGGTAAGGTCCCAGAAATTTCACAAAAATGTTATGTTCATTCTTTACATCACTTCTGGTATTAATGTCATGTTTTGCAGACAAATTTTTACTTAAAACAAAACCCTCCCAGACCAGAAAAAAAGTCAGACTTCAGTTAGAAGCACACTGTAGTGTGGGAAAAACAGTTGCTTTCTCTTGGGTTACTTTTGACCAGATTTAGCCCTTTTCAGTCCTAAAATACTTGGGAATATACTCATCACCAGTGCTTCTCAAAAAATATCAAGATAGCATTGCTGAGAGCCTTATACATGAATGATCTTAAAATACTCAGAGAAGTTTTGTATGGGCTGTTCTCCCAGGAGCGTCATGTGCTGCCCAGTAAAAATAGATCTGTTGTGATATAGTAGCAGTTTAGAAGTAGTCCCCTTTGGAGTGGGATGTGCAGAACTAAATTCAGAACAGTACATGGGGGACTGGCAACTCTTTAAGTAGGATGTGAGAAGGAAAAAAGGAACTTTGGTAGCATTTTTGGAATAGTTGTTTTGATGCTGAATCTGGGAAATGGCAAGATGAATCTTTATCAAATTCCTAGGAATCCTGGAAATTCACTGTCCTCTTCATGGAATTTTTCCTTACAAGGTCTGTGTTTGAACTCCCTGGTTGCATTTTTCTAATATACTTTTAGAACGGCTAACTCTTTAAACTTGGCATAGAGAGACAGCTGCAGCCCTAAAAAGATCCTTGGCACTTTACTGCTTTCCCCAGCTGGCAAGTTTTCCTGTTGTTTTCCTTTTCCCTTTTGTGTAAGTCAGTTGATGATATTTGTTTGTTCTGTAATGGGGAAGCAGTTTCCTCCATCTGATATTAGAACAAAGTCTGATTTTTATTTTGATTTCTGGTTCACTTTTTTCTCATGAAGCTACTTATAAATACCATGTGTGCCATCCAGAACTGTGTGCTCATTTTTATCAGTTTATACTCCTTGCTTTAAAACGTCTGCACAACCTCCAGTAATTAATGACTGTTTCCTCTTTGTCCCTTCATAGCCAGTGGCATTATTAATGCTGTAGTTACCCCCTTCTGTACAGAGAATGAAGGAATAAATTGAGGACAGAAGAATTCTTTGTAGAGCCAAAGAACTGGAACTTACATCTCTAGAAGTATTTCAGTAGTTTACCATCAGGCTTTTCTCTTTTGTTATGGAGTTTTGTCATTTTAAATGCTCCATGCAGGTTATAACATAGTAATTCTTTCATTAATTCCTATTTGGATAGCAGTGTTTCCCACTATTTTTTTTCCCATGGATAACTTTGCTTTCTTGGTTCAAAGCATCTTTAAAGCAAATGCACATTCTTTTAAAGTTGTTTGTGCTCTTAAAAACGAGGAGCACAAAGTGGTGTAGTGAACTTCTTTGAAAAGAATTATCGTGTCCTGTCTTAGAGAACGTGAACCCACTTGTCTGAATTGAAGGATTTATTGAAACAACTTTTACATCTTTTCTATGCTATGGTCTCTTCCATGATCTCCCATTTAAGCTTAATCTCTATTGCCCCAGATTAGTCCTAGGAGTTATTTCTCCCTACCTCAAATAAACTATTTAGAAATATTTAGAGATAAGCAAAAATTCCAGGAAATTTGATTATGACTTTAGCTAAGTTCCAAGGTTGTGGTGCACATCATCCATGGAAAATACCCTCAAACTTATTTTCTGTGAATAATCATAAATTGATATTATTTAGGCTTTCCTGCTTCCTCTGTTCTCCACCCCTTCCACTTCTGAATAGAAGCCAAAGACCCCAAACAAAATGTCAGTTTGACATTTAGTGTGTCCTTTTTTTCCCCCTTCATACAAATAGTTGTTCAATGCCTTTGTATCCAAAAAAAAAAAAAAAAAAAAGTAAAAATCCTTGTTCTTCTATGAGATTACTGAATACTAAAACTCCTCAAAGGATCCTTTGAGGAAAAAAAAGATAACAAACCAATTTTGCACAATTTTTCTTGTCTCTTTCTTGTTTGTTTTCTTTCTGTCATATACATGAGCAGTTTAGAAAAGGTTTAAAACACTTGAAACTCATCAGATGAAGAAAAATAATGAGTAACTGTTACAGCTGGTGTTGTTGTGATACTTCAAATTATACTCAGTGTAAAACAATTTGCTCAGTGTTTAATTGTCACATTCGAGCTTGTGGGAGGAGCCACTTGATCCTGCTGTGCTTTACATGTCTTGGAATCTTGCTTTTTGGGTAGGGAGGTTATGGTAAGATGGGATTATTTTGGCTTCCAAAGCAATTTTGGTTACTGGGGCACACGGTTCAATTGGTAGACCAGTCGATTTACATGTATTGCCTGGAAGACAGGAAAAGAGTAATTCTGGAATTGACACTGTTTCATATTTATAATGGTTAATTACCTGGACAGTGGGAAGGAGGGCATCCTCAACAAGTTTGTAGATGATGCTGAATGGAGGCAGAGGATTTGGTATGGTAGAGATGCTATTCAGAAGGACCTTGTCAAGTTGGATAAGTGGATTGACTGAAAACTACTGCATTTCATCATGGGCAAATCAGAATGTTACTATCTGAGCCAGAACATCTCTGGGCAGTAGTACAGGCTGGTGTTTGGAGAGCAGCACTGCAGAAAATTATATGGGGAGCTGGTGAATAAGTTGTATGTGAGTAAGCAGTGTGCCCTCGTGGTGAAGTGGAACCAACTGCAGCAGGCCAAGGAAAGCGATTCTTTCAGTGACAGTTCTGAAGGTGTAAAATTGTGAAACCACGTGTCAAGAAATACAGAAAAGATGAATTAAATCCCTGGAAAATGCAAAGCTGACCCATTTTTTAAAAAATATTTTTAAAGGCACGAAGGAACATGGTGCTTTTCTAGGCTGCAGTATTTCTTACATATGCATCTGATTTCATTGTCATGTTAAGGATGTCTGAGGCCATAAAAAGGCTAGGAGGCAATAAAGTAGGAAGAGTAGGAAAAATAAGTAGCAGTGTTTGTACTCTAGTACAGTGAGCCATCATCATGGGTGTACGTGGCTTGGCAAGAAGCAGGGCATTCGTTCAGAATTTTGCACTGAAGGGACAAGGACTCAAATGAAGTTGGGTTTCTTTCTCATTCTGTCTTTCTTTGTTTCTTTCTTGTATTGATCATCTAAATACTTTGATATTTAAAAACATTTAAAAAAATATTTGCCAATATTTTCTCAATAGTAATATTGATAACATGAACGATTTCTGGAGTTATTTTCAGTTTTCTTGTCCCTTGCTATATGAAAAGGTTGTCCTGTGTGCTACAATTGATTCATATAATTTAACCATTTTAATTCATGAGGATGCAAAGAGAATGTACAAGTGTAAGGGTAACCAGATGGTGGCAACCTGGTGTGACCTGAACATGATAAATAGTAACTGTGTAGAGCCTGGCTTGCTTACAAGCTTAAAAACAAACAAACACAGTCACCTCGCTACCCCAAATAAAAGTAATATGTGGCGGTGCAGTGTCCGGCTGGAGGCCTGTAACTAGTGGCGTCCCCCAGGGGTTTGTGCTGGGTCCTGTCTTGTTCAACATCTTCATCAGAGACCTTCATGAGGGGATAGTGGCCACCCTCAGCAAGTTTGCTGATGACAGGAAGTTGGGAGGATTGGCTGACACGCCTGAAGGCTGTGCTGCCATTCAGCAAGACCTGGACAGACTGGAGAGCTGGGCAGTAAGAAAATGGATGAGGTTTAACAAAAGCAAGTGTAGAGTCTTGCACCTAGGAAGAAATAATAGCAAGCATCAGTACAGGCTGGGGGAAGACCTGCTGGAGAGGAGCTCTGCAGAGAGGGACCTGGGTGTCCTGGTGGATGACAGGTTGGCCATGAGCCAGAAGTGCGCCCTCGTGGCCAAAAAGGCCAATGGCATACAAAGATGCATAAAAAAGAGCGTTGCCAGCAAGTCGAGGGAGGTGATCCTCCCCCTCTACTCTGCCCTGGTAAGGCCTCATCTGGAGTACTGTGTCCAGTTCTGGGCTCCCCAGTACAAAAAAGACAGGGATCTCTTAGAAAGAGTCCAGCGGAGGGCCACAAAGATGGTGAAGGGCCTACAGCATCTCCTCTATGAGGAAAGACTAAGTGAACTGGGTCTATTTAGCCTTGAGAGAAAAAGGCTGAGAGGGGATTTGATCCAGGTTTATAAATACCTGAGGTGTGGGGTACATAGTGGTGAGGCCGGACTCTTTTCAGTAGTGCGTGGGGACAGGACAAAGGGAAACGGCCATAAACTAGAGCATAGGAAGTTTCGCACAACTGTGCGCAAGAACTTCTTTACAGTGAGGGCGACGGAGCACTGGGACAGGCTGCCCAGGGAGGTTGTGGAGTCTCCTTCTCTGGAGATATTCAAGACCCGCCTGGATGCCTACCTGTGCAACCTGGTATAGGGAACCTGCTTTGGCAGGGGGGTTGGACTCGATGATCTCTAGAGGTCCCTTCCAACCCCTACGATTCTGTGTTTCTGTGATTGAGTGTACCCTCAGTAAGTTGGCACATGACACTAAGTTGGGAGGAAGTGTTCATCTGCTTGAGGGTAGGAAGGCCCTACAGAGGGATCGGGATAGGCTAGATTGATGGGTGAGGCCAGTTGCTTGAGGTTCAGCAAGACCAAATGCCAGATCCTGCGCTCTGGCCACAACAGCCCCATGCAACTCAAGGCTTGAGGCAGAGTGGCTGGAAAGCTGCATGGTAGAAAAGGATCTGGGGGTTTTATTTGGCAGTCAGCTGAATATGAGCAAGCAGTGTGCCCAGGAGGCCAAGAAGGCCAATGGCATCCTGGCTTGTATCAGGGTATAGGGTAGCCAGCAGGGGCAGGTGGGGTGATCATCCCCCATATTTGACACTGGTGAGGCTGCACTTTGAGTACCATGCCTGTTTTAGGCCACTCACGACAGGAAATACATTAAAGCCCTTGAGTGTGCCCAGAAAAGGCCAACAAAGCTGTGAAGGATCTGGAACAAATTTTATGAGGAATGGCTGAAGGAACTGGGATTGTTTAGTCTGGAGGAGTCTCAGGGAGACCTAATCACTATTCTTTCCAATGATATGCAAGGAGGCTATGGTAAAGTGGGAGTTGGCCTCTCTTCCCAGGTATCTAGCAATAGGATGGGAGAGAATGGCGTGAAGTTGTGCAGGGGAAGTTCAGGTTGGATGTTAGGAAAAATTTCTTTTCAGAAAGAGTGTCAATACACTGGAACAGACTTCCCAGGGGAGTTGGGAAGTCACTGTCCCTGGATATGTTCAAGAACTGTGTGGATATGGCAGTGAGGGGCATGGTTAGCGAGTAAGGTGGTGATGGGTTGACATTTGGACTCCTTGATCTTAGAGATCTCTTCCAACCTTGATGATTCTGTGATTTCTGGACTCATAAGCATGTTTGTGTTTTCTAGTAGCTACTCTTTTCCTTTAGCTTTCTTGTTCGTGAATCTACAAGCCATAAGATGCACTGGGAGAATTTCAAATGTTACCCACATTTTTTCATTTTCTTTTTTGAGGAGTTTGGTGGTTTTTCTTCTTGTCAGCTATACTGAAATTGGATGCTGAGTAGCTGAGTCTAAAATTCTGTAAAGCTGCTGTTTACAGAATACCTGAAGCTTTGTCTCTTAGTTATGAAGTAGTCTGCAGGGCAAGAGAATCTAAAAGGATTGTTCATTCATCTTGGTTGCTTATTCAAATTAAAAATAATTAAAAAAAAAGTTTGAGTATAATCAAACCTGGCTATTATTTTCCCCCTGGAAATGTTAGAAATGGAAGAGAATGTGGTGTTAACTTGGAAAAATTCCTCTCTACAGTCATAACGTTTTTGCTTATTTTGACTTATAGGTTGGTAGTCTTCCTAAAATACAGTTCCTTGGCACAGTAGCTTCAGTATTCAGCAAAGATGCATGCTGTTGAAGGGGGAAGGGAAAATAGTGAGGATGTTTACCATTATGTACTGTACTTATGTAGGCTTCCTGTGTATCCTGAGAGAGCCTCTCAGATCTTTCTGCTCCCAACTCTAAACAACATAATCCCTCGAATCTCCAGAGAGAGCTGAGGAAGACAGTGTGACTTGTTGTGGCTTGCAGTGTCCTCAGAGTTTAAACACTTACAACTAGAGCCTTTTTCAGCTTTAGCATTTCCTCAATTCTTGGTGACAACAAAATGGTTGAATTTTCCTTTTTAAAATGAAATACTGAGCAGTCTCTCCCTCTAGTCAACAAGCAGCAGAGGTGTTTCCAACTCCAGCTGCTGCTTTATAGGAAGATGGCAGACATGTAGAATGCATTTATGTGCAGAGGACACTGTTTTCCACTACTTCTAAATTGTGTGGAGTCAAATGAAGGATTTACATCCTATTTTAGCGTTGCTTTTGGTAAGTCCCAAATGTAGTTGCCTCTGGTCTGATGACAGCGTGTCTTAAATTTAGATGTGCTGAATCTTCTCTGAATTGAGGAGTAGATGCATTTTGGAGATGATTTGTTTTCGACCACATAGTACTGAATTAAAAATCTAGTCTGGAGTGCCCTGTCAGTTCTGCAGTTTCCAGGTATGAATGTCACAACTTATTAAAGTCTCTGCTTGTTACAGAATAGATTGATTAATAACTGAATCTGAAACCTGTTACACAAGAGATTTCTCCATACTGTATGTCATCATATTATGGGATAACATTAAAAAGATGGTGACTGAAGCAATAGAAATAAGAGAAGATAGAAAAATCACTCTCAGGGTGTAGCCTTAATTATTGTTATTTAAAATTACAGTAAGCCTTTTATAATAAATGTTAAAATGAATGGCAGCATAGTGTATGATGTAATGCCGTTGTATTCTAGGTAACTGTGGTTCAGATGAATACATGCTCTTTGTAGACTGTCAGATGCAGTCATTCATTTGTTGGTGATAGCAGTTGCTCCTAATAGTGCTGAAATCAGATGTAGTCTTGCAAAATGTGAAGCAAAATTTTTACGGTTATCTCATTCATTTTTATTCAAAAACCATTTATTTCTATAATCTGAAATTGCAGGAAGAAATAGAATGTAAGAATTCAATGTCTGCTATTAAAGTGACAGGAGGTTGCTAGAAATAATGTGATCAAAAAGGTGTTTAAGATTTAGCTGCACTATGAAGGTGGTGGCTCTTGCCCGTGGATTGGCCCCAGGCATGCACCCATTGCTCAGCAACAACCAAACTGTCAGTGTGCTATTAATGCTCTGTCTACTGAAACCAGGGCACAAGGAGGACAGTGCTGTGCAGTGCTGACTCAAGTGGTGGCAAATAACTGTATGAATTTTGATACACTGGCTGAAAACAGTGCTCTGAACAGCAAAGAATATGCAGCTATGCTTTCCATTTTGATAAAGGAGCTTGAGAATAAGTTTCAAGAGTGCCAAAAACCAATAATTTATGTTTGCAACACCATTATAAGTTGATATAATTACATTACATGCGCATTTTCAAACGGAGTAAATGGAGTTGCAATTCAACTAAAAAGTCTGATCATGTCTCTGTACTAGACTTTTATAAGACCTCTTACCAAGGGGAAAATATATTTTGCTTTACAACCACGCCTTATTCATGTCATATCTATTTGTCAGTATGCCCATTTGTGAACAGTTTTCAAGGAGGAAGTAGAGGAAGAGTAAAATTTCAACAATAGCCTTAGCAGAACATCTTGAGAACCCACTAAGAATGGCAACCACTGCCGTAGAACCAGATTGATTTGATAGTTTCACAAGAACAAGGTTAAATATCCCACTAGTTTAATGTTTTTGGTTTTTTTTTTCTTTTTTGAATGTCTTAAGAAAAAAATTAAAATTTAAAATGTTTTGTTACTTATGTATTAATGATACCATATATTTTACAAGGACTGCTCTGAAAGTAATGCCTCCTGTTTTATTATTCTGGCCCATGATGTTAGAGGCAACTATTGGTGGTATGGCAGTAGAGGCTGAACCTTTCCACCAATATTCTATTACATGTGGCCATGCGACAGATGGCAGCAGAGGGGCAGTCTGACAAGACAGTATCTGACATCCACAACCTCCTTGGGCAACCTGTTTCAGTGTGTCACCATCCTCTATGTGAAAAACTTCCTCCTAATATGTAACTTAAACCTCCCCTGTCTCAGTTTAAAACCATTCCCCCTTGTCCTGTTACTACCCACCCTCATAAACACTCAAGTATAAATTTCTGCCCAGGTAGTAGTAGAGGAAAATGATTTGTTATTAGCATCAGAATGCTTTCTTAGTGAAGGTCCATTAAACAAATTCCCTGTCTGGTAGAGCTATGCTGTTCAAAAATCTATTGGAGGTGGCGGCACTCCAGTGGCTGTTACTGGTGTCTTCCTACTTCAGTCTTTCCTGAAATGCGCTTTTTTGTGAGGTCCCTTAGTGAGTTTGAAGCAATTCCTTTTCCTTTTGTAAGCATTTAACTATTTTGTTTTCTGCTTTGCTATATGATCGTATCTTACTGTTGTGAAAGTCAAACAAGCCCTGAATAGTTTCTCAAAAAATAAAGTTAGTTTTGCATCTACTTCATTTTGTCATCTTCTTATGATTTAAAACTTAGTCCAGTATGAGAGCTGAGAAACTCTTTCATGTAGAACCTGTGATTTGCTGTGGTTATTCTCCACTTCCCAGGAGGTGGAAATTCTAATATGTTGAGAAATGATACTACTGTTTTCCAAATAATTCTTTACTACAGCTGATGCTTATGAGTTGTGCTTATAAAAAGATTCACCCGCTGCAACTTCAAAGGAAGAAGACTCTCTGAAGGAGGCAGTTTGTTGCACACAGTAGTTTGGATGACATCGCTTATACTTCATTTATTTTGAAATCTGTTGAAATAGACTTTTCTTGCTGTATGTAATGTACCTGAAAGGCACTGTTGAGTATTTAATGGACTTCTAAAGAAAGCGTATGTAACAGATGGTGTGACAGGTGAGTGTATGGCTGTCTAGAGCACTTTATAAAGAGAACTGCTGGCATCATGTATCTAATTCTATAGAATTTTTCATAACAGCTCATACTGTGGCACAATGGAAAATGTCAAGTCTTTTATCCTGGTTGAAAATTGTCTAGAACAACTTCGGTAATGTAATAGTCAATGCAGAAATGAGCCAGGAGGTTTTGGCAGTCACTGCTTATGTATTTCTATGTTGAATTTTGCATGGCTTGAACATGTAAGCAGCAGAGAGCCTGGGCTTTCTGCTGAAGCTGGCTCAGTACAAATATAACACAGATAAGAAGCCCAAAAGAAAAAGCACTAAATGCAAATGTTAAGATTGTTATGCTTGAGTTTTCTGGTATTGAAAGACATTAACTTACTCTGAGGCATTTTAACGCTATGAAAAGAGTAGTGAGACTACAAGTGGGAGCAACTTGCAGAAACTCTTTCAGGTATTTCTAGCTCTTCACAAACTAAAACACAGAATTCCTTTTCATGAGTGAGTCATTCTTCGTTGCCTGTGTTGCCTATCATTTTCCTAACAAATGAGGGCTCTTAAAAGCAACTCAAGATGTAATTAGATTGCAGCTTATATAAAGTGGGGTAAAACACAGCTATAGGATTGCCCTTTTTGGTGACACTGAGTCAAATAATTCTTAACTTATAAGAATTCTATTTCTTTTTAAAGAAACGTTTGCTCTGACTTAAGTGCCCACTCACACAGTCTGCTGTTAGTATGTGTTGAAATATTTCTTGCTGCGTATTTCCTGAAATATATCAGTGAGTTATGAAATTCAGAACTTCTCTTTTTTTTATATAATGAGTTGATAATGCTTGTTTTATGACCAGTTTAAAAACTGCCTCCTTGTTTGGTAGTTACTTGCACAAATACATTGGAATGTAAGGAGTTCTGCTCACAGTAACTATATACCAATGTAAGGCATGGGTAGCTGTAAGTACACCTCTCTTTATGCCTATTTTTCTCCTTTCTTGGTTTTTAATACCTCATTGTTTTTGAAGTAAATTAATTAATTACCTGTGGGAGTCTCCTTGAAATATTTGAAAATAAAGGTATATATTGTTATATCGTCCTGGAAATAATATGGATATCTCTTAAAGAATTGGTATATAGCAGGAGTCAAATGAAGTCTTTATTAGTCTGTGATTAAGCTTCTCTAAGTAGGAGTGCAATCTGTAATCGAGACTTTTTTTTTTCTGGTAATATCAACAAGAATGCTTGTTTCTTTCTGTCAGTGAGGAAGGAAAAGTCATCTATCAGTGTCTGAAAGCTTTGAAAACTAGGGCAGTTGCACAGAATTGAACTCTCATTGCATGGATGAGCAGCGGTGGAAGCAGAGCATGAGCGCAGTGATCAAAGGCAACTATCACAGCAGTGAGAAGTAGAAACTTGTGACCTTCCTCTCAGCACACGATGGGTTTCTGTTTAAATTTGAGCCTGTTTTCTGACACTTTCATGGTTTCCCCTTCCTATTTTTCTGTTGCATGTAGCTTGAGAATAGTTATTAGACTATGGATGGGAGTGGGAAGTGCATGCTCCTACAGCCCACCCACAACATTAGGTAGCAGTGTATCACCAAATAGGCTCTTGACAGCAAAATTTATCTACTGGTGTGCCTGTGTTCTGTCAATTTAAAATGTAAATATAGGCATACTGGACAAAGAGTATTCTACTGTAGAGTTCATACATAAATATCTATCTATACATATGTATATATGAATACATGCACTGTTTACACTATGTTGTATTGTCTGAGGGACACAGAAATGCTGTTAGATATTCATCCCTGTATGTACTGCACGGTCTTTTGACTCATGAGCTCATCAGTGTTTATAGCAAAGAGTAAAAACTTCGAACTAAAAACTTTGGTTTTCAAAAATGCTTCTAGTGAGCGAGGTCAGTTTTAGTTCTGCTCTATATGTGTCCCTATCAGTCACTTTATTTCTCAGAGTATATAGGTGGTTTGAGTTTTGGAATCTTTCTTTATAAATACATCTTGATGGATTATGGTTTTTTTTTTTCTGGATCTTTATGTGTACTAAGTAATTCTGCAGTTAACAACAAATGATAAAAATTCTAGATCTTTCAAGAAGTTGGAGTGTCAATATCCTTTATGCCCCACATTTTAGCAAAAGGATAAAATCCTTGAAAGCTATGGCTTTATCTCTGTTGTAATGCGTATTAATAGAAAAAATACAAACCTCTATGATAGCCTTGCTGTGAGATAATACTGTACAACAGTAGGCTATAATAAACCTATTACTTATATTGAAAATAATCTGAAACGGGGGTGACCTACGTTTTCTTGCTGTAAGCATCTAATGCTCTGTATCTCTTATGGGATCACCTGGAAGCTCCAGTAATTATCAAAGTCCCAGTATTCATCAGGCTTCTCTATGTAGTCTCTGCCAAAACCTGCGCTTATTTTGCAGCTGTGAGTTTGCTGCTGCTCATCCTTTTGGGAAGGCACAGACAGCATGGGAAGCTTTGACTCATTTACATGCATATGTAATAAAATCACAGAAATATTTGGGGTGTCTCCAATGTAAGACATGGCTGCTGCCAGCCTAAGAGGTACTGTGAAGTGGGACTGTTTAAAAATAGCTAACTCACTTGTGTAAAGCGGTATGGGATGTAGGTGGAATGGTTGGCAGTCGCTGGGTGACTGTGGCATCTAGCAGTAAATCCTGAACTGATGCTTTTCCTTCTCCTGGCAGTGGAACCGATACCTGCGGGCAGGGATGGGGCTTATCCCACTCCTGCCTGATCACGTACTACCAGAGAAGCTTCAGGTGAGGAGAAAGGAAGATGTTTTGTAAAACTCATCTGCTGCTTTGTCAGAGACCTGTTGCAGATTGCTCAGGGAAGTGTTTGTGTTGGATCTAACACAGGTGTTTCTAAATCTTAGAAGGCTGTGTCAGAGCTGTGCCTGATGAGTTTGGAGAGGGATTTAAATTGAATCAATTTGTATTGTATGTCAGTCTGTTAAATTCATTTTAAGGTTGTTTTCTGGGTTCTTTGCCACTAATAGGTTAGCCACCTGTAATGGGCTAAAGTACAATATACTGAAGTAATATTTAGTGCAGCTCAACCGCCACCTCTCTAGCCGTACCTCAGATGAACTCTATGAAGTTCTGGAGTTACAACAGTATTTTTTCTTCCTAAGTTTAATTTTTAAAGAATGAGAGCGTATTTTGGCAGGACTTTTCCAAGATGCAGTAGCCCAGAAGTCCTCTATTTCTAATCTAAGCCTCTCAGAAAGTCTTCAGTAAACCCTGAGGAGAGAGGAAAGCCCCATGGCCATAGTTCCCACCCATGCGCTACTCAGATGTCTGTTCTGCTTTCAGTGGGATCTTAGCTGGTATATAAAGAGCATGGGACAGAGTCCCTGGGGTCAGTCAGTCCCCTAGAGCTGCTTTTACTCCTGTGTTGCTCAGAACTCTGTCCAAAGAGCTGCCTGTGATCTCTCTTAGAGCCTTGTATGTCTGAGCTTTGGCTGGCTCAGCTGTCAGACGCTGAATGTGTCAAACCAGAAGGCTGCTGCTTTTCCATGGAAACGCTCTGTGCAATTGCAGAAATAATCAGGTACGTCTGGTGGCTGCTGTGCCATATTGTTGGACATTTCCAGACTCTGGATTGAATTGCTCTAACTTGATAAACTAAGTTTGCAGCAAAAATCCAGCTCTCGTTATGTTTCTGTTGGTGTCACTGTTTATTCTGCTGTTGCACTATAAATCCCTTGGTGTTGGCTGTCCCATTTCTCCCCGCCTATGCACGTCTTGCAAAAACAGCTTCAGACCTCTTGCTTCTGGGTACCATTAATATGAGCTGTCTATGATCTGTATGTGCTAGGCCTGAACTGCTGTACCCCCTTCAGGGAGGCTGTGCAGTCTTCCTTAAAAACTCTCCCTTGCAGTACTTTCTACTGTTGATATGAAGTAACTCGGTTTTGTTTTTACAAAACAAACTTTATTAATGTAACTGTTTGTTTGCCCTCAGCAATTTTCAAGAAAAAGGAATTCTGTTTGTGGGTCTTTGAAGTGGTGGTATTTCTTGGAGTTATGTTTTACGTAATCGGCTTTCCACGATACTTTAACGGGTTATTAATTGTGCTTTGGCTAACTTTGTAGATATGATTCGTGGTTGATTTTAAAGAAAAAAAAAAATCAGCATCCTTCCATACAGGCATGACTAACTTGGAGATACTACTGATACAGCTCAATGGGAAAGTTGCCATAAAGTACTTGGAAACTTAAGGAATTGCAGATTATGGAATAAATGTTTCAGTTTATTGGGCCTGTGCTCCTCTAAGGTCTTTTTGAGACATTGAAGTATTGACATTACTCCTTCTGTAAGGAATTTAATTTCTTAACTTGAAAGTTGTTCTGGAAGGGAGCCTATGAAAGAAGGATTGCTTTCAGACTTGTACACCAAATGCTTGTGGGTCACTAGACCCTACCATGAGCTCTGACCATGTTTCTTTGCTGTCCTTTAATAATAGCTGCCAAAAATAAACATCCACATAAACAGTTGTTCTAACCCTTGAAGAATGATTTGCTGCAGAGACTGGAGGCAGTCCGTGTCACTGAACTGATGAGAAGGAGATAGCTTGTCTTCCTATTGTGAATCCTACTTCTATAAGCAGTAAGAGTTTGAAAGGGAAAGATCTATTACTCAGAGCATTAACATCACTTAATCAAACAGTAGCCTTAAGAACAATGAAAAAACAGTCACTTCCTTTTCTCCCACATCCAACTTGCACATCTCTGACCCTGTGGGACACACTGTGGGAGAAGTTACTTAGTAGTCTTGCTGCTCATGTGGCTTTGAGGAACTGTGTGTTGACTGAAAACCATTGGGGCTGCAAACATTTGGGAAGTAAGGGGAGCACAGCCCACCCAAATGTGATGTCTCCATTTGCTTTATATCTGTGGAAGTGCTGCAGATAAAGTACTTGCTGCCAGCAGGGCTTATTTCATTGCTGTTTTGCTGCTGCAGTGTACAGTCATTTACAACTTGGGAAAATGGCCAACTGAGACAGGACTGGAAGGCCATCTCTGTAATACGAAGGGATCTAAAAGGACTGGTCTGGAAGCCTTACCCCTTCCATGGTGATCTCAAAAGTGTTGAATCTTGAAAGTTTTTATAGTGTAGATAAATAAGAGGAAAATTTGTGTCAGCCCTTACAATTGCTTACAGAATATTTTTTATACTCTTAAAAATTTAGACATTCTGTTTCCCTTAAATTGAACTTTCTCAGTACTAGATGCTGTCAACATAAAATAAATACATACACGTTTTGTTGAAGCTGTTACTCATAGTGATAATATACCTGGTGTCTTAATTATATCTTTTGCTAGAGAAATTTCTCTCTTTTTGAAGCAGGCATGAGAATTTAGAGTATCCTTATGCTTTCTAAAGTCGTATGTCACATTATGGTACAAATAATTGCTTTTTTTTCCCCTTCTTTTCTTTTTACTCCAACAGCACAAATGTTCATGAGTCATACATTTGTGTTCCCCCGTCTAGAGCTTTAATTACAATAATAAGCTCATCTTGAGGAGTTAAAAATGATTTCTTTTCAGAAACAAGTGATACTGTAATAGAGCAGAGCAGTGGTCTATTGTAGTGGTTTATCTCTGGCACTAACTTACAGTTGATACAGCTGCTAGAGTTGATACAACTGCTAGAGGGAGATTTCAGTACATCTCTGAGAGTAGGTATGAGAAATGGGCTAAAGTTCAAAACCGCACGCGTGTAAGGCCTATCATTGGTTACCTGGATGCAATGGTTGGCTTTATTAATAAAGCTTTTAAATCTTGAGCAGTGGATGGAGACTAACTTCTGTTTACATTTTTCTCAGATTAATAGTATACATTATTTTAAACTCAGGTGGTTGGTTTTAGATTCATAGATTTTTGGCAGTCATTAAAAAAAATCCAGTTCAAATAACACGTGCTTCTAAAATCCAATTCAAGTCTCCAACTTCAGTAAAATACCAAAGCTTTTGTCTATCAGAGAGCAACTAGGACTGGGAAAAGTTGAAGTACATGGTGCCAGCATTGTGCCATCATGACAGAGCTCTCATTTTGGGATTCCCTTCAGTGGAACCAATTTAGGACAGAGCATGTCAATACATTGTTTATTTTTCATTGCTAGATTCTGTCTAAAACCACTTTATCCCTAAATGCTTCTCTGGCTCATATTGGGCCAAAGAACAAAGGAAGTGGCTAAGTTGCCTTCCTCTCCTCTATCCCTCCTTATAAGCATTTTGGGTGTGCTGTTTTGTTCTCTTGATTTCAAGCAGTTCAAATTAAATATTTGTCAAATATGCGGAGGATGCTTTTTTAATGTTGCTCCACATAACTTACTGCTTTTGCCAAAACTTGTAGTGTATCCCATTACCCCCTTGTGTCATGGCTGCTGCATGTAGTTTGTTAAAGCAGTGTAAAATCAGACTTAAGAATGAAAGAAATTAAGTAAGTTAAGTGAATTCTGACTCCTGTTGCCCTTCATTGTTGTAAGGTGGGTAAGGCTTGCACACATGGAGTTACAGCTTGAGGGTTTTGTCCCTGTCTGGATCAGGTCTTCTGATGTTAAAGTTGCTCGGAGTATTTCAGTAAGTACTTTTAGAATTAACATAAGTCTAGAAAGTTACTTTGTAGGAGGTCTCTTACAGAGAAAAAAAGACTAAAACTGATCTGGAATCCCTGTAATTTTGAAGTCAATCTGTTTGCCAGCAATTGTAATGGCTACATTTTTTTTTCCCTGCAATGCATAAATGCATACAATCTACAAGTATATAGAACTCATTTTTTTGAGCTGCGTTCTTTACTTTTAAGAGAGAAAGCAACAAATGTTATCAACACAGACAAGTTTTTTATTATTAACGTTTGGCAAATTAAATAGGAAATCAGCTTCCTTCCTACATTATTTTACCCTTGTGCTGGCGGATGAGTAAGTTTGGTGCCTGTGGGTGTTTAAGAAACTTTTGGGGATGTAAAAATGGCTGACTTAGAGGCAGAAACTGTGTTGAGAAGATTTTCTTCCTCATTTGACAACGTGAGACTAAATAAAAATGACATACCCAGCCCTGAGTGCACACTGTCGTGCCAGGAGGAGGGGGGACAGTGTTTCTCACTGAGCACTTGGGTGAAGATGAACGGTGCGAGGCAGAGTGATCCAATAGCCCTGGGGTGGGAGTTGGCAGAGCTGCGTTTTCTTCCACGCCTGCCACCAATGCTTGAAATCCTGTTTTGTGTAACAAGTGCAGGTCCCTTCCTCAGGTCACATCCTGCTTGGTTGCCAAGTGCTACGTAGTGGGGACAGTCTCACACAGCTCATGGGCACAGCACCTCACCCACAAGCACTGGCAACACTCATCGGAGGTGCTTCCAGTGCTGACGTGCTAGCGATTTAATAGTGATGTGTGAGAAAGACCGAGCTACACTTGCTGTGAAACAAAGCTCACTTCCTTGTGCAGTGAGGCTGAGGGAAACCGAAAACTTAAGAGGGGAAGAAAATCACTGACCTCTGCCTGGGGTCGCCTGAAGGAACACATGAGCATTTTTGTCGTGATGGGTTCCAGTGCGGGGTTTGTCATCCCTCTATAGGATCCTTCTAGAGGAACCAGTGCTGCCCTGCAGGACCAGCTACAAGGGGATCAGGAGTGAAGGAGGCAGGAAACCATGTTCCCTTCCTCAAAAGATCAGTTTGCCTGACCTGACTTAACATATGGGACTTTGAAGTCCAAATTTGGCTCAATTTTAAATAAAGTTACCCAGGGCTTTCTGACACGCTGTTAGTCATATGCATTGTGTGGCTTCAAGAGTGAAGGAAAAAAAGTTGAATGCGTCAGCACATTCTGTCCATGAGCTACTGTGTTGTGTACTTCACATCCTGTGGTTAGGACCCTAAATGTACTAGGATGTGGTCCTGTGCAACTCATCATCTTACAAAGGCTTAATATATTCTTCCCTAGCTCTTTTTTTCCATACAAGACTGTTACTGGTTGCTCTTTAGAACTTACTCCCTTCTCATCCCCAGCTGAGGTTGGTGGGAATCTGGCTGTGCTGAGCTGGCGCACACCAGTGCTGGAGGTGCACAGTGGTGCAGGATCTGGACCAGTGAGATCTGTGGGTTTGGGTCTGGCTTTGATGCCAGAAATCCAAAGGGTTTTCCAGCCACACCCCCACCAGCAGCCTAGCTGTACAGCAGAGAAACAGCAGCTTCTGCCTGCTGAATCAGCAGCAGATGCGAGAGCAAGATAAGCCTCAAAGGAGCTGAGACCAAAAGCAAGGAATTAGTCCATTCCTGGTGAATAAAACCTGGACTGGGAGAAAATAATGGGATGCTCTTGGAGAGCAATTGCAGGGTCCAGGAGATAGAGAACAGGCAGCACATGTTCCATTAGTGCTGAACTGAAACTCATTCAGGGGAAATAAACCTTCCTTCAGAAAATAATTTTGCCAGGGGGGAAAACTGCTCTCAGCTTATTTCTCTGAACCCTACTGTGCTTTAAAAACACAGGAAAATTCTTGTTGTCTCCACTTCCATCTTAGCGTGTGCGTTACACCCCTTTTCCCCAAGGGAGACACGGGTAGAGGCAGTGTCAAGGTTAAATCTGGTGGAAAGCTTTGTTAAAGGTGCTCCCAGCCTGCTGGCGAAGGCACGGCACCTGCTAGGCATGCCCAGTGCGCGCCCACAGCCGGCTCTCCCTTTGGGAAGGATTTGCAAGGCTGAAGCACAAAGAGCGCTTGTTGCCCAGTCTCCGGTAGTCTCCCAGTGCTCCCACTAGCTGGGGAGGACTGGTTACCATGGAGGCTGCCATCTGTTCGCTCCCCGCTGGAATGTGATTATCCGTGCTGGGTTGGGAACCGGCACGAGCAGGGGAGCGTGTGCTGGCTGCAATTATCTGCAATGGAGTGTGGTAATGGAAGGCTTGAATGAGCGAGCTGGAGCAGCACATAAAAGGATTTTACCAAAACTGTTAATGTTTTCTAGCCAAGAGGAGTAAACGTGGCTTTCTGTAAGGTCAGTGTTGAATTCATAATGTGTGCAGGTGATTTTTAACGGGGCGATGTATTTATGATTTGAAGCCGGTAGCACCATGGCAATAATGCTTATTGTTAGGAGTGCAGCGGGGAGGAGGAGCGGTTGTGTTTTAAAGATTTCTCTTTTGGTTCAAGCAGTTTAATTTGGGGTCATTAAAGCAGTAAGTCAGAACAATTGCTGGCCACTCTGACACAAATGGAGCAATTCATACCTCTTGTCTTTATGAAATGCTGTTGGCTGCCAAATCTGTTTGATTTACATGCCTTTTCACATTGATTGCTTTTTGTCTGAGTGATATATATATATATATATACATGTATATGCGAGAAGTGCTTTGTTTTTCATACTGTACTGAATGGTGAGATGGGGGGTAATGTTGAAACAGAGCCATCAATACAATAGATATTCGGGGTGTTTCATTCAGTTTGTACAGAGGAAGCACTGTAAGGTAGGCAGAATGCAGTATCAGTTTTTTCACCCTTCACTCCCACCCTCTGCCCCTGCTTCCATCTCACGCACTGACCAAACATTTTGGTGTAGCGTAATTGTACAGAGACTTTGCCCAAGTTTTCAGGGATGCCCTGCAGATATTGTAGCTGTCTTGTTGGGAGGATGTCATGTAAAGGAAAAGAAATTATATGCTTGTAAGGCTTTTGTGTCCTCTAAAAGACATTTTTGCTGTCCTCCAGGAGAAGGCATATTAATTTTTTTTCATAAGAAATGCATGATAAACGCTTGCAGTTTAAATCGTCGTCATAAGGGGCACTAAAATTCATTCCTTTGAGTCCAGTTGGATGCTAAATAGATAAAGATTTACACACAGATATTCTTAGTCCTGTAGGGACTTTCCCTTTTCAACTAAAGCTCTTACACTGCATCCCTCTTGCCAGGACTGCCATTTTCATTTGGTACAGGGGAGAACACTGCTAGAAGCTTTTAATTAAAACTGTGTCGGTCCTAATTCTGCCTTCTGCTTTCACGCAAGTAAAATG
Organism: Bambusicola thoracicus; assembly: GCA_002909625.1. NCBI lineage: Eukaryota > Metazoa > Chordata > Aves > Galliformes > Phasianidae > Bambusicola > Bambusicola thoracicus. The sequence continues at coordinate 70,210 of PPHD01000036.1, forward strand.
TCAGGGTATTGGAGTCCAGGAGGAAAGTTACCACTGTGGTTAATAAGTCGCTGTTGCAACATAGTTGACTGTGATCAATTTTTAACCTCCAAGAGGCTTTCCAAGTCTTACTGCCTATGAAAAGTGTAGGGGGGGAAGGGAGTGGTTATTTCTTTGAGTGCTTACACTGTTGGTTGTACACCAGCTTTTTTTATGCTTCTTATGCCCTAAGTCCTTTTAGATGTTATATTACTCTTGCAAGTTGGTGGAACAGGGTGAGTCTTCTCAATGGGAGCTGCGTTACCCTTGTAATTTAAGATACTTCTTTTTAACCCCTTCTTTCTACAGAATTTAAGCATTCTGTTGCCATTGAAGTGGGTGATTTATGCAAATGCAATGGGCTGCAGTGGACTTGTCCACACATGCCAGTTGCATGTCTGTAATTGCATCGTTAGAAAGATCACATGAGGCAAGTTGGCTTTTTTGCTTGGAAGGAGATCAGACTTTCACCCTTCAAACACTGTGCTGAAGCTTGCTGAGGGTGTCAGGAGGGAAGGGTAACCACCCTGAGGTCATCCTGGAGCTGATGTGCAATGCCTTTCTGTTCACTGATCCGCTTCTAGTAAGGCAGCTGTTGCCAACAGAATTCCCTTTCAATGGGGATGGGAAATACTTCGCAGTATGGGCAAGTCTTCGCAGAAAGCAGCAATCATATTGACCTAAAGGTAATGTCTTGTATGTCCTCCTGGAGGTGATTACTCCTCGTTGCTATCTAATGTGCTGGGAAGCTTGTTTTTCTACTGCCTTTGCTAAACCTGTTTCAAGGATAAGCAATGGGACTTTCCATTTGGCATTACCCAGCTCTGCTGATTATATTCTCTGATGAGGAGAGGCCTGAGAAAAATATTTTTTTATTATTATTATTTCCTTTTCTGAATGATCTCTATGTGGCTGTTGAATACAGATATTTTTTACAACTAAATTTTACTTCAGGTCACTAGGTCAATCTTGATTTGCAGATACGGGATTTAAAGACTAGGCACTGTTTAATCCATTTGAGCATCTGGGCTTTCATAGTAGGCATCCCATTTCCATCTAACAGAGCAACTGTTAAATGTCTGCTTGAAATTAATTATTTTTTGAAAGATTTATTTTAGACTTTGGTGGATTATTACGGTCAGCTCTGATATTTATGCTTAATGCAAACAAATGAGGGTCAGTGCAATCTGCTACATGATCTCTCGAAGGAGATTTGTTCTGGAACACTAGCTCTGTGGGCCAGCAGACATTGTACTCAGTAGTGGGATTTTTTCTTAGGATGGCAAACACAATTTTGATACATCGTCTTAGAGGAAAGGCACTCTGAATGAACTCCTGACTAATTAGTGCCTAGAAATACAGCCTAGTATACAGTGGGTTTTTCATAGTCTTGTTTATAATACATATATATGTATATATACACACACACTGAGCTTTTAGTGAGGGTTGCTACTAAATGGTGAAATCCTGAGTCAATATACAGGAGGCTGGCTTGCATATAAACGATCACAATTGTTCTCTTCAAACAGACAAGTCTTTCTGCTTTTCATTCGACGCATGACTATGGAATGCTGTTTGACATGACTTGCCTTTATTTATACATTGTCTTCAGGCTGCTACTTTGCAGAGCTTTTAAACGCTCTCAGTTTTTGATTCACGCTTTCTCCGGCCATTTACTGGTGTATTGTGAACATTAAAACAAAAATGCTGAAGGTCCGTACCGTTCCCTCATCATAGCATGGCTATTTGGAGGTTAAAGCCTGCAGCTCCCTCTGAAGAGTTTGCTCTTTTGGGAAGTCTCGGTGCCTGTTTACAAACTGTTCCCTTTGCAACTCACACAGAATAATGGAGTCTTCGAGATGCTGGATGTGGGAGGACAAAGCTGCTGACACAGCACTGCTGCTGTTGGTCTGTCTGCAAGGCGTCACGTCTTCTATGCCTTGTATGGGTGGGGATAAAATGCAGGCATTAACACCTCTTGGATGACACTAGGAATTATTGCACCGGATTCTTGAAAATATGAAATTTGTTTGAAATTTCATGCATCTGTGAAACTAGTTCTAAAGTGGATCTTCTTACTAAACCAACGCAGTGAGGTATTCATGCATGACTAAATGTAAGAGACTGGCAATGCGTGGAGTCATGGCACACCTAGGAATCGTGGTAGCTTTTTTTTTTTTAGGTTATTCCAAGGGGGGCTGTAATGATTTCAGCAGACATTCCTTTCAGTTAATCATTGCTCAGACTTCGCAGTTAGGAGAACGGAGGAGGTAAATAACTGCAAGCCAAATAACAAATGTTTTGAAGAGATGTTATTTCAGAGGTGTTCGGTTCATCCAGTTGCTTTTACTGTACATAACAATTAGGTGTTGATTTTAAGTACAAAAGTACTACTTGTTCTGATAAAAACGTGAGAATTGTTTACTTTGTAATGAATAACTGAGCAGAGCAAATACTTGAGCACATTTGGAAAAGTGGAGTTCAGAGATGGATAGTCACTGATAACCATGTGATTTATGTCTCATTTAGCTGTTCAATGGACTTCTCTTCCAGTACATAGGTAATTACAGATTGTTACAGGCTATTGAAAACAAACATAGTTTAAACACAACTTTAAACTGTAGTAAATGACCAAAAGCCAGTGATAAACTGTGCTTCAGAAACTGAGCAAGAAAGATAAAAATCATTGGCTGTGTCATGAGAGTCCTGTTATCAAAACATTGAAGCAGGTGCTTGAGAATTGAATTCTACCTATCTACCCAGAGCCAATAGCCATGGCCAATCCTCAGTGCTTCAGAGGACTGGGAATGGAGAGCAGACACATTTTGGATCAGAGGGAAGGGAAATCTTCTGGTCCTGACAGTTGGCTAGTAGGAATGCTATTCCAGCTGTTCATCCTTAGAGGATTCTTCATTGCAGTTTTTAATGCTTGCGCTTGACTATCTGCAGGCTTCTGTTAGCTTGTATATCATTTAAATTATACTTTGCTACTGTGGCTACCTCACTCACCTTCATGAAGATTATGTAGATGCAGCCAACTGTGCTATTCAACGTTATTTGATTTATGCTTTGGGAAAACAAAATTCCACATTCATCCCCAGTTAAGTAGGAGCTGTGATTATAGCTCTGTGTTTCTGGAATACCTTTGTTAGCTGAGATTAAAAATACGTACCATTTGAGCCTTCTTAACTGATGAACTCTGCCTAAACTGGGGACCAAGGCTTCAGAAGTCATGAATTCCATTCTTTTTTATAGTCAGAGGTTTTGTTTTGCAGGCACTGAGCTGTGTCACAGGCAGTGTGTTGTATTCCCTGGAGTTCTGGGTGGTGGAAGGAAGATTAGCTCAAAAACTTTGAGTAACAGTTTGATTCCGTACTTAGTTGTTCCTGCAGGGTAAGTGCCACACTTTCCTAACTGGTGTCTCCTCTGTCCCAGCGTGACTTTCATCCTTCCACATTCTGCTCCCAATTCCTACATGAATTAACATTTTTGTCTTCCTCTTCTTAAGGAGATCACTGCTAAGGAAAATGAGTGAAAGCATGAGGTTTCTTTTCATTAATTCAAAATAGTTTATGATGGCTTTCCATATAATGCTTTCAGAGACTGATATCTGTCACACAGAAGAAATATCTTGATGCTGTCTTTACTTGCATTCAACACAGTTGAATATTGAACAGCTGTTCTTAAGCTTGCCAAAATATTAAGAGTTCATAGTTTATATAAGTGCATCTTTCCTTGCCATTTTTCTTTTCAAGAGTTCTCTGGCGGCTTTGTGTGCCAAGTCAGCTTCCATGACTAATTTTGATGTCGATTCTCTTCAGTAGCTCTTGTTCATGCCATTGCTTGGAGCCCTATTTTGCTGTTATGACTTGGACACCCACTGTAAAGCAACTGGCAAGCTTTCTTGTCCTTCAGCTTGTCAAGATTTCCATGTGTGAGTCAGTTTTAATTGTGGAAGCTGCTAGGAAATCTTAAAAATAGCTGCTATAAGTCGAAATAAAATGGAAAGCTTAGTGGTGGAATTAAAACTTTACCTGAAACTGAAAACACGATACCACCTAATCTGGTGAAATATTTAGAGGTAAGTGTGTGAATGCTATTTGCACTCAGTGAAGTCAGCAGTGCTGCACTGCTCTGTCTGCTAGCGATGTGTTATTTTTGGTACATGCTCTTTAGAAAAAACTCATCCAGTATACTGTAGGTAAAGCACAAGTTTTTACTTGTTTTACTGTTTGTTCTGCATGCTGTGGCCTTGCTGCTGGCATAAGAGTATGATTGCTACTTTCTCATGTTTTCTATATATGTGTCTGTCTGTAATGGTGCTCTTGTTAATTATAAAATATTGTCTTTGTAAACAATTGACTTACATTTCAAGACCCGTCTCATTGCTGATGTTAGCCTGGTATGACTGAGAATATTCCCAAATTTTCTTTCTGCTAAGAGATTCTGAAAATTGTAGAATGTTTTTTTGCTTATTGTTTAACACAGGAATAGAACAATAGTTTCTAGCTCAGAGGGGTTTTTTATTGCATATGCTCGTGTGTTCTGTGTAAAATCTTCAGCATGTGTGAATGATCTACAAAGCTAATAGAAATGTGATATGACTGCAATTTCACGTTAGACATTTGCAGTGAAAAGCACTGCATGGGATACAGTCATTATAGCAAGGAAATCCACTCAATCCAGTGTGATCTAGTTACAGTTATTTGATACTGGAGTCTATTAATCATGATTTGATTTATTAAGATTTTCCTTGTGGGTCACTGAGCACTGTTTTAATCCATGTTTGCCTCAGAATTGGGTGAAATTTTAGAATCCATTTCCATAAGAAAGGCAACAATGACTTTTTACTGTGTATGTTTTATAGCTGGCATTTTTTCTGATTCTGGGGTTCTGGGGTTTTTTTTGAGTTCATACACAGCAGCAAAAGAACTGTGAGAAAAAGCTTATCGATTGCTTTTGTGTTAAAATAGATGATGAAAAGCTATTAGAGGCTGAGCTGATGAGGTTTGGGGTGTGGATAGTGATAATTTAAAGCAAATTATAGATTCATTACTGCTGATGCAGTCTCTGTGAAGGCTGTGTTTAACTGCCAGTGTAACTTCGCTATGTAAAATGGACAGTCATGACTGTCACTGATCTTGCACCCATATTGTATAAAAAACTGAAATAAACTTCTAAATTCTATCATTTTTTTACTACTTTCTGTTATCATCACCTTCCTTTTCTGAAATAATTTTGTTTGGGAAATCCCTCTTGGTCATTTTCCTCTGGACACCTGAATTTAGCAAGGCTAGATCACAGAATCATGAAATTGTTTGAGTTGGAAGGGACCCTTAAAGGCCATGTGGTCCAACTCCCCTGCAGTGAACAGGGACACCCACAGGTAGGTCAGGTTGCTTGGAGCCCCATCCAGCCTGACATTGGGTGTTTCCAGGGATGGGGCATCCACCACCTTTGTGGGCTGCCTGTGCCAGTGCTTCACCACCCTGACTGTAAAAACCTTCCTTATATACAATATCTCTAAATCTCTTCCCTTTTAGTTTGAAGCTATAGACTGGAAAAATAAATAAATAAAATCACTAATATGTACTAATGGCAGGAGCTAATAAGACCTAAAAAGACTCTGTAAAGAAGGTCCCAGTTTGCTGACTACCCCATAAGTACTAGATTGTGCTGGTCCTAATAGGACAAAGTCAAGAGTCTAAAGCTGTTTGTATGTTTAAAGCAGAAGGAAATAGTCATGATAGTGGAATTTTTTTAGTCACAAGATGTTCTTAGGAGCTGATGTGTTCTGGAGAAAGTTACCCTGATGCCTCATAGAATGTGATGGGGATATTGGAAAAGGGTGAAAGGGAAAGGACAGCAGTATTGTGCTAACAAGTTTCTCTTCTCCAGAAAGCACAGTCAGAGTTGAGATTAAAGTGTTGAAAACACCTATAATACTGCATATTCTGTACAAGAAATACAAGTGGGATTTGAGAAGAGACCAAACAAATTCATGGCGAATATGCCTGCCAGCAGCTCCAAAATGCAGTATGAATGCATCTGCTGACTCCAATCCCTAGACAACGGATGCTGGAAGCCATGGGGATTGAGGGAAGAATCATTATGAGCTTCTGCTGTAGGTTACCCAAATATTTGCTACTTCTTGTTTTCAGATATAGGATATTAGATTGAATGATTTTTTAAATATATATATTTAAATTGTTTTGACCATGGTTAGTAGTTTATATGTGCTTATCTGCTCTGGAAATGTACTTATGTCTTCCAGTCTGGTGCTTATCATGAATCTTTCATGCTTATTTTTTTTTGTTAACTACAAGCAAAAATAATTTCTACTTTTATATTTGCTATCTGACACTGCCCAAACTTTTTTTTTTGTTAATATTTCTATATAGAAGCAGAATCACTCTCACTGCATGTTGACCTGTTTTGCTGGTGAATCTTTGGGTTTTTAACATGGCAGGGATAGCTTTAAAGCTGAGGATGCAGCCTTTCACTTAATGGCTAAATATAGAGAAAAGTCTGGGTAATTATTTTTCTAGTTTGGATTGTCTTGTTTGGTTGCTAATTTTTGTTTGTTTGTTTGTTTTCTTGGTTTATTGTTGTTGTCCCCCTCGTAAAACAAGCATGTTCTTTTTTATGTGTAATGTGTGACCAAAAGCTAAATTAACTGGAAAAGGAGAGTCTGCGTTCTTCAGCTGTTTTACAAAGTTGTTAAATGAGCAATATGTTGAATCTGCAGGTGAAGAAAGGCAGGTGGCACAGTGCTACTGGGATAGGTCCCAAACATCTCCCTCCTCTCTTCTCTTTTTCTGGTCCTCTGTAAAGGAAGTGTGTGGCTGACTGTGGTAGCAGCTACCACGTGGTTCTCACTTCATGAGCACTGGCCTGGCACCGCTGGACTCTGGTAACTCAGTCCTCCATCCTGGCTGGAAGCAGTGATAAGTGGCCTCCTTGAAGGTAATGGGGTCACTGGGGATGAGGCAGCACCTGCAGTGCCGGCGGGAAGGCTGGAGAAAACCATTTCTCCAGGGGAGGGCACGGGGAGGGGAAAGCATGAATACAGTATGAGGAAAGGCAGAGTTGCCAGGCCACAGGGTCTCCACTTGGTATTTATTTACTCCCTGTGTGCTAGTGTAACAGAAGGGACAGCACTGTAGTCACTTCCTCTTCCCTAAACTGCAAGATGAAACTTTTCTTTCAATTTTGTAGAAACTGCCAGATTAAAAATATTAAGAACAGGAAGTATAAGAAATAGAAAACTGTAGAGCTATTTTTTAATTATTTTTTTTTTACTGGGCGATCAAACTCAGTTAATATGTCAAAGCCTTTGTCTGCTTCTCTTATTTTACATCAAAAATCTTTCAGCAGTTGACGATCTTTCTATTAGAGAAGATTACTTGAACAGTGAACCATAATTTCCTGGATTTTTTTTTTTTTTGGTAAAAACGGGAAATAGCTGAAGTTACAGAAGCACGACTTCATATGGTTAGGAGATGGCAGTCACATGCTGCTCAAACGTCTTCAGGAGAGGTCTCTCCTTTTTGTAGAACTATGAGCATTTAGTTATTTGTTCAGAGGGCGTTGTGTTGCTTGTATGCTTCAAGTAAATTGCAGACACCGAGATTCAACAATGACAAATGCTGTGCAAATGTAGGATGAAAAGGCAGACTTTTCCCTTAAGAACTCCTATTACATGTCCTTTGGGCTTTTCTGCAGCCACTGGCTTTCCCTTTGGAGCATGTGTTACAGTTGAGCTGGAGGGGGGAAAAAAAAGAATGGAAAAATACTGCTATGCGCTTTCTAATTGTGACATGGCAACTACTCATCTCACCTTCGTTGGTATTGCTTGTCTCAAACCCAAATCCTTGCACGTGAACCAGGAGAGCTGGGGCAGGGCAGGAACCGATGGAATAGTTTCTGTTCTCAGAACTGGAAGGGTAAGTGCCATTATAACACAATTATTTCTGTTATGCTGCAGATCCAGGATCTCTCACAATGTTTCTCACCTCGTGGTGGCTGAGTTATTAATTTATTTAAGGTCACATTGTTGGTGTTTGTTATGGTAGTTTTGAACACTTGTTTCTAAACTGCCATCACACTCAGCCCACTGCTGTCAGGACTTATTTTTTGTTCATTTTACTCCTGAGCCACTTGTTTCTGTAGGTCACTTGCTGAATCTAGAGGTTTGTTCCCCATTTTATTTTTTGGTGGGTACATGCAAAACTTGAGTTGTTGTACCACTGCTTCTTCCTTCCCCACATGCCTGGGTGGCAAAGCCTAAAGAATGCAGCTTAATGAGACAGAAGGTTACTGGGCTTGCTTACTGGAAGGAATTTCTCCTGTCTCTCCCTTTCTCCTTCTGTTGACACTGATGCTCATCTGACCCCATAGGCCAACCCAGCCTGCTAAGTTATTGGACCAATCCAAGGGAAAATTAGTATGTTTCTGGCAGGTTAGTGACCTAAACTAGCTTTCAGCACTGCCAGAGAAGACTCTCAGCAAGGAGAGGAAGAGTAGCATATTCCTTCATCAACCAGTAGCTTGACATAACCATCCTCTTGGGCTGCACGCTGATTATCTCGCCTTGCCTCTCCTGAGGATACTGGGCAATCATGCATGAATTTCACCCTTTGTGTACCCATTCAAGGGTTCCTGTCAATGCTTCACAGTTACTGCATTCAGTCATCATTAACCTCTGCAGTCATGGGCTGTACCCCACTGCTGCCCCCGGATGAGATGTCAGAGCTGAGTTAATGTGACAGGCTGGCACTGGTATGGGCACTCATGTTCCTGCTGAGCTGTGCAGTGCTGTGATTTCCACCATGCACCTCACGGAGCTTGTTACCTTGTAGAAAGCACTGGTTCAGCTTGCTGACCTGAAAGAAAACTCTTTGCTTTGCCTATGGGGATTTTCCTGCTGGTTTATATTGGCTGATCTTGGGCTCATGTTTTGATAACAGTGAATCTTGACTATAGCTGCAAGGGGGGGAATGATGGGAGTACGATCGGTTCGTGTACTAGAACCATTAGACTGAAATGCAGCTGTAACATAACCCACATCCTTGAGGGTGTCATCTTCTCCCTTCCTTTGTAGAGAAGGGAAACTTCTGAACATCTGTGTGGTAGTTTCCCTCGTATGTAGATCCTAACAGCTGGCTGCTTGACTTTTTAAGACATTTACTTTGTTGCCACGCTCAGGCTCTTGCAGTTTTACTGTCCATTTACTGCACGGACTTCCTGCCTTTGATCGCCATGAACCACACTATTGACAACAGAATCCACAGAGCACCAGTGGTAGGGTTATTTTGGGCTCTTGCATTTGCCTGAAGCCTCAGTACAGTAGGCAGTGCTCAGACAGAAAGCAGATGATAGCTTGCACATCAGCCCAGCAAGAAGGTGTAGCAGGAGGAGGAAAAAGCAGCCCCCCCTCAGCTAAGTGTGCCTGCCAGTGGTTTGTATCCGGCCTCCAGCACTGCATCATTTTACTGCTTTTACGCTATTCCAAGGATCAAGAAAAGGACAGCACAAGGAAGGACTGACAGGAGAGTGGACTTCTTTGGGGTGAAGGTGTGCAGTAGCTTGCTAGCTAATCCCATTACTCTATTAACAGTGGGGAGCCAAGCCAAACCCTCCCTGTAGACTATTGCAGGGGTGTTTTAAGTCTGGCTTTTAGCAGCACCTTGGAAACAGTTTTGAATTAGTGACAAAGCATGCCTTTGTTTTTGCCCAGAACCAAATTACCGTGCTTTTGAAGAACTGGGGTGGAAAGGGAAAAGGAGAAGGTTGGTAACAGTGTGAGACAACTGTATCTACCTTATAGGAGCCATGTAAAAGGTGCCTTTCTAGTTGTGGTTTTAAGTCTCTTCTTGGATTAACAGAGATATTTAAAGATCTGTCACAGCAAAAAAAGAAAGGAAGAGGGTGTGCTTTACAGGTAGAGAGCACTGATATTTTGGAATTCAGGAGTGCTTTTGCTGAGTTGTATACTAGAAGGTTATTTGGTTACTGATCGTTCAGATGGGGCAAAAAACACTTTTTCTCCATCACCGGCTTGCAGAAACTCCATATCAGACTCTGACACGGCGTTCTGAGCAAAACTCTTACAACACGATGCTTGAAGTGAGTCTGCAGTAGGAAGCCAGCTGAAGGCAGACAGGCTGAATGTTGGTCTGTGATTCACTGTCACATGAGCTGATTTGTTTTCAGGGGTGTGTGTCAGTGTGGAATGTTGCCCATGTAGCTCTTCAGTACTTTGTTCAACTTTTCTGATTTCCTGAGAGTGCTCATGATCACGTGACTCTTCTCAACCACAGCTTCATCAAACTCAGAATATTCCAAGAGGTAAATAATTTTGAGCCCCCCTTACCTGCAAAATGGGAGAAGTGCTAAGAGAGTTTGTAAAGTTTAGTTTGAAGAGTGCCTGGAGTTGAAAAACAGAGTAAATGTCCTGTATTTACTGTGAGACAACTGTAAAAAATGCTTTAGAACTGGAGTGATGAAGGCCAGTGATTTTGTGATGAAAAAACTCAGTTTTGTAGAATGTCACTACTTTAGTGTGGACCAAACCCATAGTGGTTTTAGTTGGCATAGTTATTTTATTCGTATGTATTCAATGACAGCAGCTACACCACGGTATGATTTTAATTACCCACTAATGAGAATGTTTCATTTAACTAGCTATTCTCCATGCCCATTTATCTGCTTTTAAAGAAGTTTAATAACATTAACTTTATTCCTTAGTTTATTTACTTTGAAGTTCATAGGCATATTCTAATGACAGGTAAGACATAGCTGTGTCTCTTGTCAATGTGATGACAATTAATATGACATTTGAATGTAGGTTGTACTTTGTACTATCTCTATTCTTGAGTAAGCAAAGCAGGGTATAAAACTCACGTGAAACCAGGGGAATAAGTTAACAAGATGTCCCCATTGTATCTGTTTTAATCTTCCCTAAGTCCCCTTATCTGCTAGCTAGTCAAACAAAGATAAAACAATCTTTTACCTTTTTTAAGATGCAGGAGCTAAGCATGTGTTTTGAAGTTAGGCTTTGGAGATGCCTTTATACCTGTTTCACACTTGTTCCTGGAAATGAAATAAAGTTCACAATTTCCTTCGACTTTGTAAAATTCTTTCTTTCCTGGAGCAAATCAGGAACTGGGGTTGCTCTCTGTGAGCTGTTGCAAGTGATGGAGTTGTTGGATGTGTAGAAGATGGACCCTACAGAGCAGGTCAGAACTCTGATCTGGCGTCTGCTGTGCCTTCCATCTCGGGGGTGTGCCTCTCACCTCCAACTTTGAGGTATCAGCAGAGCCTCACAGCTCAAATGTCATCCCTCCCACACGGCTCTTGAAAGAGTTTGAAGCAGTTGTGGTACCCACAGAAATGGAGAGTTGGTGACTTGTTGCAGCATGGCTTTGATGGCCCCTCACCTTTTCTTCCCTCATGGTGGTCAGTAACTCATATTTATGTAATTGTTTTTGCTGTTAATATTATTTTGCAGTCATTTCTTTTAGTTTTCTAAACTTCTGTGTTGCTTGTGTGAGAATGGAAAACTTTATTGCTGGATCCCATCTGCATTTAAAATCTGCCATCTACTTCTGTAACATACATTATAACTGCTTGTACTGGGTTAGAAAGAGTGCATTAGGTTGTAGGAAGACTGGTAAAATCACTGGCAAGTGGACAAAACAGGCTGATGGGGAAAGTGTGTTGTTTAAAATGTGGGAAACAAAGGAAAATGTTATCTTCTCTGCAAAGGCTTTTCTGGAGAGAAGCAGTGTTTTGTTGTAGGCTTGGTTCGTCCAGAAGACCAAGTAAGGATATAGTCTTTGAATGAGTGGAGATGAACTTCAGAACAAACACGTAACCCATGCATTGGAGTTCTTAGTCCAGTGTTTTATAAACTTTGTCATTTAGTCACTTTTTGATTTAATGATATGTTGATGACCCAAGTGAGTGAGATTTGTGTCTTTAAAAGACCCTGGGGTTACTGGCTAGGAGCGTCAAGTATGGCAAATTGCAACTTCCACTTTTAGCTGTTAATAAAACACATGCCCACAACAAAAACAACACATCCGAGTCTGTGTCAAAGTGCTAAAAAAGGGTTCCATTTCGATTTCAAAGCTGTGTGCACAGAACTCGAGTCTCGTCTTCTCGAGAAGTAAAATGTGCCAAAGTTTTGAAGTCAGCAGGGGAAAATAGTTGTTTTCACTGGTTTTGGCAAAAATCCCTTTGCTCAACATCTGTAGTAGAAAGGAAATAATTAGCTGCCCTCATCCAGTGAGCTGTCTCCTCAGTGAAAAACAGATATTCGTAACAATGGATTGTTTTGCAAGTGCATTCCCTGTAACCCTTGGTAGTCGTCTTTCAAAGCAGTTCTGCAGAGCTTGCTTGTGCATAGCCTTGAGCACGAGGCTTACCTTGGAGGAAGGGGCTGCAGGGAAATGTGGTTTGGAGCTGTGGTTGGAGATGACCTCAGCTACAGTGAATGAAGAGCTGGCTGCTGAATTCTGATTCATATTATCCAAATTGACAGGGCTGGACTGTAAATCCTAGTTTCTTTCTCCTCCTGGTGTAACTGCGTGCCAGCCCAGGACCACGTGATGGGAGAGCTCACATGTGAGCAACAACAAAATGCTACTTGCCGTAACTTCTCTTTTCAGTGAGTCCTTTCACTTTTTGAAAACATGCATTTGCACAGTTCAGAATTCATTGTAATCTCTTTGTGTTGTACCCTTGGGCACAGGATCTAGTTTGTGCCGTTTAAAAATTGATCTGAAGTGATTGCAGGGAGCTTTAATCTGTGCCAAATGGGGTAACATTTTTCATGACAAGACTTTTTTGGTCTCTGCATCAACATCCTGCACGTTGTGTTTACATTGTTCGAGGAATAAGTTTACATACATATCAAACAGGGAAAAATACTGTTAGAAACATGCACGGCGCTCTGTAAATGGAGAACAAAGTCCCAACCACAGAGTCACTACTTGTCCTTTAACCTTGACACTGCTTTATTTTCAAAGAGCAACACAGTTAATAGAGGCAAAACTTTCATAGCAGCAGCTGGGGCATTAGACAAAACAATTTACAGTCGTCCCTCCTCCTCTCTCCTCCCTTCTCCAGCAGTGTGTCGTTACATAAGCTGATTTCTTTGTTTTTCCTCTTTAATAGTGAGCAAGCTTCACTCCTTTCTCTGAGCTGACTGGCTTGCAAGCTTACGTTTTTCCTCTCAGAACAGGCTGGCCTTCAAAGAGGAGGAGCACAGCATAATTGAAAGAGCCGGCCTGTGAACTGCCGGCATACGCTGCGAGAAGTCCTTTCTGACAGCTTAGAGTCGTGTAAATAGGATGCACGGGAGCATGCCATAGGGTTATTACTGTTGTGAAAGCAATTCCTCGTGCAGTGGTACCGGAATAGATTTAAAAAAAAAAAAATTAAAAAAATGTCTTCTGAACCAGGTAAGATTGAATGGGATGCTTCTGTTAAACCTTATCTCTTCAAGGCTTGGGGGATTTGGCCAGAGGCATAAGTCAGGTTTTCTAGAGGGGTGCCTTGTAGCAAACAAACATGCTAAAAATGCAGCTGCTCTGAGGCAATACAGCTGGAACGTGGTGGTGTCTTTTTGCTCCTTTTCTGAGTAAAAGAGATTGCAGTTGCTTCAGCTGCTTGCCCAGTAAATCTGCCACACGGGGAACTGTGTTACTTTTGGCTCATTCTGCAGCTGCTTTCACCAGCTGAAGACTTTCTAAAGCAAATCAGTTTTGTGATGTTTATTTCTACTTCTGACTCGTTTGCCAGGCTTAGAGATCTCTTCATAGCTGCAAGGTTTCTATTGCACTTCTGTAAATCAGCAGTTGGAATCTCTCTCTCATTGTTTTAGGAAATAGGTGTACACTTCTGATATGCTTAGCTTTTCTTGAGCGATCTTGCAATAATCCATTTAACACTTGCACTTACCCTACTGTTAATATACAGAATAGGATATTCTCTTATTCTTCCTTCTCTTATTGTACCCTTTGATGAAAGGTGCGAGGTTTTGCACTGCAAATATGTTTCTAACTTAACTTCTAAGAATACTTTTGAAATTTCTGCCCTACGTATGAGTGCATTTTGCAATTCTGAGAAGTTCAACTTAGGGTAAGTTGAATTAACAGGGCTTCTATTCAGCCCTAACAGCTACATATTTTTATTTCAGTTCTCCACAGAGCTACAGCTGAAATAGGACTGTGGGAGATTTGAGTTCAGCGTGCTGGTTTCCTTCTGGAAAGCCTTCTGGGAGTGTCTAGAGGAAAGGGAATGATTGCATGGGTAAACTTGAGGGATTTGCTAGAGAGGCTTGGAGCAGATGCATGCAAAGGTCTCTGCCTCCTGACTTCATTGTTTGTGGGCATCTGATTTTTCATGCCTACAAAGGGCATTTGTTTTAAAATTTTATCCCGGTTCCTTATCTGTTTCATTACTTTTTTCCCTCTAGATATTGATAACCACTTGGCAGAATGGGAATCATACTTACTCTCATTCTTTGTGTATCACTTTTCTGAATACTGAGAAAAATGTACATATGGTTGCAGGAAGCTTTTTTTTTTTCCACGAGTTTTGCTCTTAAGAACAGTTTTCTGGGATCTGTATGCATACTCTCTTCCTGTAAATGCAACACACAGCCCTGGTGGATTTTCAGGAAGCTCAGTGGGGTGCCATGACGACTATTTCTGGTACTAGGACTCGTCTTTCTTTTTGCCCTTTGGCTAGTATTTGGTGACTTCATTTGGTAGAGGCCTACAGTGTACTTGCTTATAACAGTGGCAGTCTGAATGTAAAGGACACTGGTGAAGCTGTGATCTCCGAATCTACCCAGAGATTGTGGCATTTTTCAGGCAGCATCTTTGCTTCAACTCTGGTTAACAGTTATATGAAAGCAGTTAGCACAGTAGTGGACTCTCTTGCAAATACCTTGCTTGAAGGGCGAGCAGAAGGAGCTTCTAGCAGTGTGCTTCTAGAGCATGTAGGTACCTTGTAGCATAACCTTTTCAGAATGGCATCAGGACACCAAAGCACATAAACAATATGCATAGAAAAGGTGATATGAAGTAGTTCCAGTCTGTGCAGATTTGAAATCAAGCAGACAAATATCCCCTGACATTCTTGTATTTCATCAGAAAGACATTTGGAGTTACTGTTTCTGCTGTCTCTTGCTAGAGCGCTGCCAGCTTACAGTCAGAGGTGGGTGAGACGGAATCCGTGAACCAGAAGGGAGTGCCTAGTCAGGGATGTAAATTCACACATCACTTCAATAATTTCTCCAGCAATGTCAAAAACATGCAGTTGAGAGCATGTCCCATAGCCTAAGCAAAAGAGTTCCTCCAAGTATTGAAGGCCAAATACATGAATTTCATAGAGCATACCTTTATTCGAGCTTCACTGTTTTGGAAGAAAGGATCTTTATGGCTTTCTTCTTATTCACTATGAGGTGAAAGTATCACTGACAAACTGATCTCAGGCAAAGTGATCTTAAAAAGTTCAATGACACTGTGATCCACAGAAGTCACCAGAGAGCTAGGTGTTCTCATTAGCACCATCACTTCACTTTGCACTGCCACTGCAGCCCCCAGAGTCCTCTGCAAGTCTTTTCCATTCTAGGTGCTATGTAAACAGAGAAAGCCAGCCTGATGGTTTACGTCAGTGCTTGTAAACCCAATGAAATTGTTGAGTCTGTACTAAAAATACGAACTAGCTACGGCATGCTTCTTTTCCCCCGTCCTTCCCACCTGCTCTGGGCTTATGATCATTATAAGACAAAAGGATTAATCCCTTAAGGGAGTGGAAATGGAGTGCCTGTGTGTTCCAAACAGTTGGATGGCCAATACTTGACGGGGAGCAGAGTAGGCTGTTAGAAAACACAATCTTTGCTTTATTTTGCTGTAAAAATATTTAACATACTGTGACTGCTCTCACTTGCTTGTGAAGAAGCCCGTACAAGAACAGCGTGTCACTTGGTTGGGGGGAGAGTGGGAAAGGAAAAAGAAGGAGGGGAGCAACAACTGAGTAAGGTCATAAAAGGTGGAGAGGGCCTGGAGTGCTGCCAAAATTTGCACTGTGAAAGAAATGGAACATTTAGCCTTAGACACATGTTATGAGATTTTTGTTTGTGGATTGGTTTTTGTAAGGATTAATTTCATAGATTTTGTTTGGAAGACTTTCTTCCCCTACAGCAAGCTGTCAGGTTTTTTTTTGTTTGTTTTGTTTTGAATAAATATTCTTATATTCTTTCCTCTGATGTTAAGCAGCGAGACTTTAAGGGAAATGATAAATACCGCATAGGAGTCCTCTTGGTAGGGCTGCAGTTCTGTGAGCAGCTCACCTGATCAAATGGGAAAGTGCTGCCATGGGGCTGCCCAGTCCTTCCCTTAGACTTTCCCAAGCCATTTCAGCTCGCGCACGGGAGAAAACGAGTATGATAAAAACAGCGTATTGTTTTCTGCTGGGATTCCATTGGCCTGGAGTTAAATCAAAAAGTATTAGAATTGGTAAGAAGTAAGTGTTGGGAATTCAAAGGATGGTGTGGGAACGAGGGGATAAAGCATCCTCTTGTAAGTGGGTTTGTTGTTTGGTTTTGAGCAGCCTTTTTTGGTCTGTCCTGAGACCATAAACATTTTTGTTTTCAGAATATGTGCTAAGTGAAAAGTTGCACAGCCTTCAAGTGTGCTGGACGGAATTTGAGCTCTTTTAAATCTGTTTCTCTTCACGAAGTGCTGGTGGGTTGAATGTAGTTTTTTCTTCTGCATGACCTTTTCTTAAAGCATTTTCTATCCATTTGCTCATTTGAAGATAGGGAAATGATTTAAACCACCACCTGACTGTTGAACTTTTTGGAGCAGAGTGGTAAATAT
This sequence comes from Bambusicola thoracicus, assembly GCA_002909625.1. Lineage (NCBI taxonomy): Eukaryota > Metazoa > Chordata > Aves > Galliformes > Phasianidae > Bambusicola > Bambusicola thoracicus. The sequence goes on from PPHD01000036.1 coordinate 87,126, forward strand.
TCATCCCGGTCTTCATGAAGAAAAATATTGTAATTTTCCAAATTAAGTCTTATGAGATGACATTTTAAATTCATCATATAGTTATTATTTTTTTTTTCAAATATATTTTAGATAGGATTCTGGAAAAGAGAAAATGGAGAAATAAAGTTGCTGCAAATTTGTTTATCTTGGCTATTTCATAGTATAAAATGTATGATGTTGAAGAGGTGAATGGCGCTGATGTGCAGGTCTGTTAAGCTGAAGGGAGCTCTGTGAGCAGCAGCACCAGTAGGAGTTACCTCTGACAGTGTAAGGCTAAGGCTCTGTTCCCTAGTTGCATTCCAGGCAGTATACATTCTTCTGTAAGGATGATTAGAAACTGGTGAGTTAGCATTATGATCTCTCTGACCTGCTCTTTGTAGGCAAGACGCCACATACAAACATAATTATGGTAGGTTCTGAGGAGACTGCACAAGAAAGGTCCTTCTTCAGTAATTTCAAGAAGGACGTAAGTGTACTTAAACCAGGCTTTTCATGGCTATTCTTACTTTTTTTTCCTCCCCCTAACCAGGTCAAAAGCAGGAAGTGCTTGAATTCTTGTGAGGTGTCCAGCTTTGAGTTCTTTTATATTTCTGTTTTGGTTGAGTGAGCCATTCCCAGGGAGCTGCTTGTTTTTCTCTGTCTTGTGGATGATGGTTGTTAATCACTTGGCGGGGAGATCGGAGTGCTCAGGGAGGCTGACAGCAGGCTGTGTGCCCCTCACTTTGGGGAGGAAAAGCATTCTCTGCTGAACAGCTGGAGCAGCATGCAGCTGCGCTGCTGGTACTTATTTATGGGACTGCAGCCACATGCCTCTCTCCATCCTCTCTTTGTCCTTTATCCAAGTGCACAGTTTTAAACATATTTTTAGCCTTTCAAATAAACGGAAAGTGTGCCTGGTATCCTGTTGTGGTGCTATTGTGCAGTTATCACCCTGCAGCCTGTTCTTTAATTACAGCATGTTATTTCAAGTCTTGACTCATGCATTTTTAGAGATTTTTGATTTTTATTCCCTCTCCCTCCTGTTTCCTCCAACTGTAACATCTGAGAAGTGATTTGGTAGAGTTAACATTATCTAGTGGCTACTTTCCACTCAAAAAGGAGTCTTGTTTTCCTTTCGCATTTGCATCCTTGCCCAAGCTCCAGTGCATCTAAGGTGAATGAAAGAACCTGGAGGAGAGCTAGTGGCTGCTATTTTTCTGGTGGGATTACATTTTTGATGGCTTAACCTTTCCAGACTGCATCCTGAAGCTAGATGCATGCCAGTACTGGTGCAAAGAAAGCACTGGCAGCAGGAAGCTGGGAGGGAGGGGAGTGGGTAGAACAGCTCATGTCCAAGCTGGCTGGCTCTGGGATGGTTTGGGCTGTCACATCAGGCTCGACACACTGTGACTGCCTCAGTAGCTGGATATGGGAAGTACTTCCTATCTGTCAGGAATAATTCTATTGGCTGGTATAAAATAATTGACTTCTGTTTGGATCTTTGGCCATTCTGCATTTCAGATAAAATACATATGTATTTATACCTTTAAATTGCTTGAATGCTGTTAGCATGTATGCTTATACAACATGTGCTTAGATCTTCAGAAATAATAGATGTCAGTTATACTTTGAACCTACTGTAATTAGACTGTTTTTTTTCCTGTGGGTCTGTGGTGTTCAGCATCCTGTTTCTAAAAATGTTTTCTTAGTAATTAATCTTTTAGAAACAGAACAAGCTGAATTTGTCCCAAAGCATTTGTATATTTTCTAAAATAGCTCTAAGTTGAGATTAATATAAAATAACTGCACAGATAACTGGGCAGAGTAGAAGATGGAATCTCTGTGATGGAATTGTTAGAGAAGTCTTCTTAAGGATAAAAGTGGTAAAAATGGTAGAATTTATATTCAGATCATAGTTAGAATCATAGAATCCTTAGAGTTGGGAGGACTTCTGAAGGCCATCTAGTCCAGCTCCCCTGCAATAAACAGGGACACCACAGCTAGATCATGTTGCCTAGGGCCTTATCCAGCCTTGCCTTGAAAGTCATCAGGAACAGGGCATCAACCACAACACTACATAACCTGTTCCAGTGCCTCACCACCATCACTGTAAAATATGTTTTCCATATACCCAACCTAAATCTCCCCTCTTTGAGCTTGAAGCCATTTCTCCTTGTTCTGTCACAACAGACTCTGCTAAAAAGTCTGTCCCCTTCTTTCCTGTAGCTCCCTTTAGACACTGAGAGGCCGCTATCAGGTCACCTTGCAGCCTTCTTTTCCCCACGCTGAACAGCCCCAGCTCTCTGCCTGTCCCTGTAGGAGAGGTCTTCCATTCTGTGGATTGTTTCTGTGGCCCTTTTCTGGACACTGTAGAAAATACAAGTATCTGCATTTTTTCCTAACATGACCCCAGTGCTGCAAGTACTCTCCTTAATATGAAGCATTAGACTGTGCTGCTTAGTACAGTGTCATGCTGGTTATCTTACATATGGTAACAGGAGGAAAATGTACCATCTGGCAGACACCACACAGATCAAGCAAAAGAAATGGTTAGGGCTCAGTGTCGCAACCCTCATTCAGATGAGAGATTCTTCAGTGATCAGTGAATCTGCATATGCAAATGGGGTGTCTTATTAAGTAAGAGCTCAGGATGTTTTAAAATAATGATTGCCATCTGTGTAGAATATGCTGATATCAGTTGAAAAGTAGGCAAAAAAATGTCTCCCCAGCAATTGCTTTACTAAGCAGTGACATTTCTCGTCTCACAGTTCTACAGAGAAAGATAAAAGGAAAAAATGCTTCGGGGGAAACTCGGCAGAGGTGATTCTTACTAACCTGTTCTGGTGGCAGAGTTCATGAAAATGGCTATTAATACAGTAGGAACTTGAGAAAGGCACACAAACCTTACTCAGCCCCTTCCTTCATCAAATATGTGGGAAGTTGTAAAAAGGTCACAAGAACAGGGATGGAAGGAAATGATCTTTAGAAAATGCTCGCCAACTTTACCACAGTCGTTACAGGGAAGAGGTGGAAGCATGCAGTCACTAAGCTCCCAGGCCTGTAAAATATAACTGCGTGAGGAGTTCCGAGCTGGGTGTTGCTATCATGTATTATGGGACTCGCAATAGGCCGTATTAACAACGAGGGAAAAACTGCCTGAAATTATCTGAGGTAGACATGAGAGTAACAGCAGTGTAGCTGAATGTGGTTTCATGATCAGCTGATTCTGCATTAACCTGGACTGATGAAATTGCTGCAGATTAATAAATATGTTTTCTTTTTTGGTGTGGTTTTTTTTTGTGTTCACTTGTAGTTGTCAGAAACCTTGGTAACCCTCAAGTCTTGGAGACAGTCTTCAGGACAAGGAAAAAATAAAAAGGGGGGCCCAAACTGCTTAGACAGATATTCACTCTATTTTCTGAAAAACAAATGATAAGTCTCTACACTGCTACGTATTTTAAAGGTAAAAGAACACTGCTCTATGTTTTCTGTATAGATTTTGGGCTTGGTAATCCCATGTTCAAATAGAAAGTGAAAGCAAGAGTTTGAGGGAATGTTTCGTAATACAGGGCATAAGTATGTATGTGAAAGGGCAGTTCCTGATTCCTGTAAACAGAACTGATTTTGCTCCAAGCTCTGACTTAAGTTATACATTTTTCTGGAGGTCGCTGAAGAGTTGCTTCTCTCTGATAGTCGTTTTACAATTGCTATCAGCGAAACCAGTGTCTGTAAGTAAGTGTGACTCATAAGGACCTTAATGAAGTACATTCTGCGGTTTTGACCGAGGACTTCAGTTGCAAGCTACTCTTCTCAAACCACAAGCTGTGCATCAGCAGCTTATTCTAAACTAGTGGCATCCAGTCCAGGGAGTCCCAGAGTTGGGCACTTCTGCCTTCTCCCTCCAGCACCTCTGCTCTCATTTGGAAGAGAGAGCAGCAGATGCAGGTATCTGGGGTCCTGCCTCTGGGGCAGCTGCCCGGTCAGTAGCACAGCTCGCAGACCTGCTACCTCCCATCCCTCTGATAGGGGAAGATGGAAGGAGTAGAAAACCACAGCAGATGTGGCCAGGAGAAAGGTTTTAATATTATCTCAGTGACTTGCAGCTTCTGCAACTCTCCATCCCTGAGGCCATCAGTAACCTCAGGTCTAGGAGTCCTCAACCCCTAAGGTGCCTCAGCATCATTTTCATCAGTGGTATCCTCCAGAGACTGTGCGGTTAGACAGCAGTGGCATTGCTAGATTGTAGATAATGTTAGGATAGTTGTGGTCTAGCAGGGAGAAGGTGTAGAAGATGATGACTGCAAAGGCTCGTTCTCAGGATGGGGTTTTAATACCATTTTTTGAAGCCATTCACTGTTTCTTTTACTGCTGTATTTTCCACAAGTAGATAGCATTTCTAGTATATGCCACTGGGACTTCTATCAAATTAACTTTTGTTTGAAAGACTCTGCATTCTGAAAGTGTTTTTTTTTTGTCTTGGTTTGCATTCCCATTCCTCATGTTGCATCTCTGCATTCCTTACTTCAGAACATGCCCTTCTAATGAGGTTATATTGGAATCCCTGCATGCTGTATGAAGAAACTATAATTTTTTTTTCTAAGGAAATCAAATGGCTATTTCCTGGCCTGAGCCCAGAAATGAAGTCTTGTACAGAGCCTTTCATTTTATTGGAAGAGCACCAGCAGCGAAAGTTATGTTATTGTGCTAATCCAAAATTTAGACAAATGTTAAGAGAGAGCCCCATTAATTGCTTGCTTATTCCCTTTACTAAAACCACTGCAGATGCACAGGCCTGCTTTCATGGAAACTGCTGTTATATCAGAGCTCAAAGAACAGAGATCACAGCCAGACAGGGAGGCAGATCTACATCATGGTGAGTCTGCCTGCATTAGCCAGTGTTGGCAAAGCATCTGTGGGGAATGTGAAATTCCTCATTCAGGCCTTTAATTTGTGTGATATGCAGCATACCGAGACTGAGATCAGGAGATTGCTGATGTTAAATCTTACTTTATTAGCATGTAGTGCTTCCTTTTAAGGGTCAGGCTCTAGATTCTTAAAGCAGGTAACCTATTCGAATGTGATGGCGTCGACAGTTGGTAGCTTGGCAAATTCTAGCTCTTTAGTAGGCAGTTACTGTAAGCACTGTTTTTGTCTAAAACTTCTGTGGGAAAGACACATCATTTCTCCCAACCAGAACAACCATAAAATGTAAGAAAGCACAGGAAAGGCATTGTGGAGTGCTTGAATCTCATCAACACCCACAAACTGGACCAGTGCAATAACATGTCTTAGAACAAGTACCTGCTTTGATTTGGGTTCCTATGTGAACACTCTGTATAGCCCACTTCAGTGTATTAGAAGTGGAATTATTTCAAAAGTCAAAGAAGTTTTTCTCATTACAGTATTGTTTCTGTGTCGCATGGTTGAACTTGTTGAAGTTTGTTTCTGTTCTCCTGTATTGCTGCTCAGCTTGTTGTAAGAGGCTCACGTACTTGGTGTTGTGCATACTGCAACTAGGAAACCTCAGCTCTGCATTATTATGTAAATTAATTTAGCTAGAAATAAGCTGAATAGTTTCTGATTTCTGAAAAGTATTGTGTAGCAAGGATGAGGGATGCTCCAAAAGTATTGACTCTTATTTTGTTATGTTAGCCCACAGTGTCAGAGATGGATGTTGGTGATATGGCAGTAGAGGTTGAAGCTTCCTGACTATGTTCTGTTCCATTTTGTTGCTGTGTGACAGATGGCAGCAGAAGAGCAGTCTGACCAAATGGCGTCTGACATGGAAGTGTGTATGAAGCAAAGGTGTGTCACTGAATTCTTCCATGAGAAAAAAAATAGCACCCAGTGACATTCATTGATGCTTGCTGAACAATTCTGGAGACCAAACAGTGGATGTGAGCACAGTGAGGCAGTGGGTGGTGCATTTCAGCAATGATGCCATCGTAGCAGCTCTGAAGCAGTGGGTCACCTGAAATGCAAAGGCTAATGGTGGTGCCTGTGTTGAAAAAAGACTGTTTTGTAGCTGAGAGTTCGCTCAATCAAATAGTGTTATTGTGCTCTTTGTATCTGTTTTAGTATAGGTGGAAATAAATAGGAGGTGTTACTTTCTCAGTGACCTATACATTTGGCGTCCGAGTTTTAAGTTCAGTAAGGATTCATCTCTTCCATTTTTTCATCAAATGTTGTGGAGCATTCACAGTATTTATTAAACAATATCAATCCGCTTTTTGCTATCTACAAGTAATACTTGTAGATTGATTTTGTCCTTGCAATAAATGCAGTGAAAATACTAGTTAATCCTGGGAATGTCTCCGCGCAGTGATATCAGAAATAAAAGCCTTAGTCTTGGAAAGTGATCTACATTTTTCTGTTGAATTTAGGATTTTTTTTTTTGCCTTTGTCTGGAAAACCACTTTGCAAGAAAAATCTCTGTATTTTTCTATTTTGCTAGTGTATGTATCTGAGCAGCTCCTTTACTAAAACCTGATCTGTGTCCTAGGTTGTGCCAAGATTCCACTCTTCAAAGATAATTCTAAACCTTCTGATACTCACCTTTTATTTTTTTTGGCCAGCACTGTATTGCAGAAAGAAAACTAACTTCTTCAACTCAACAGCCTTCCTGACTTCAGCTACAGTTGTTTTTCTCTTTTTCATAGCATTTTATTATCAACCGTTTGCATCATTACAGCAGTAGATCACCACAGAAAATACTGACATTTAACCTTTAGAGCTCATCAGCTCAGAACAGGATATTAATATGAAATTGTTGTACAGTTCTAAAGCTGCAAAGCATTTACAGCTCTATCATCGCTGTGATGAGAAAGGGGAAAATGTATCCAAACTCAAATGCGCAATTACCTCAAGAGGATAACATTTAATAGCATTTGGCAAAAGGTTGGTGTTTGTTTTTGTTTCATGAGAGTAACTTGGACCTCCAGGCTTCCTACTCTCTTCCATACCCCTAATTTACATAGTTTGGGTTAGTCTAAGCAGTTATTCCTAAAACATGTTTGGGTGTGCAATTAGTAGTACACATCGCATAGTCTGGTGTGTGTTCCTCGCAAACAGGACAAGCCCATGATTGGTAGGTGCTGTGTAAGTTATTAGAAAATTAGTTTTGAGAGCAGGTTTGGGCACAGCTGTGGGTAAAATCCATGACCTGATTTACTAGATTTCCTGCTCAGGCCTCAGCAAATCTATTATTGTAGCTCCCTGTGCAAGAGTTCTCTATCTGCCTTCTTTGTGCCCAGGAAACTGCTCGGCCTTTTACTGGCCCTGCTACAGTTCCCCAAGTGTTTAGTGAGCAAGCGAAAGGGCTGAATGAGTCTCTCTTAGTGTCAGTGCTACTTAGTGCTATTTTGAGCTGACCAGGAGATCCTAAGACAAGATTATTGTGGCTAAACTGATGTTTTTGTTACAAGTTCAGTAGGGAGAATGTTAGCTGCACCTCCATGTGCGTTGAGGGTGAGTAGTAAGGATGAAGCTCTTGACGCTGCATGTGGAAGTGTGGCAATATTACATCACGATCATGGTGGCTATCCTGGGAACTTAACACACTGGTTGTGTATATAATTATATAGTTTGAAAAGAAATAAAACTGATTTTGAGACTTAAATTTTGCCTCCTAACAGTCACAGGAGAATAACCCTTTTCCTCATCGGCTAGGGTTGCATACAGAAATGCTGCATTTCTTTTATTCAGGATGTACAATCAAGAGTAAGATCACAGTGACAGTAAAAAATTAAGTGGTGATGCAGAAGTATAGATGGTAGGACTAAAACCAGATATGACAGAAAATCTAATGGTGTTGAGCCTGTCTTGGTGAAGCTGGGAGTGCTGATAGAGGACCTATGCAATACGGAAATATTAGTTTAACCTCTCGGTTAGAGAAAGTCACAGAGCCGTGTAAGTCTGAAGTTGTATGCACCGTGCTGTGGAAAGCAAAACAGATCACTTCCCCTTCCAACTTTCCATCTGTGGTTGTCTCCTCATCTCCAGGATAAATCCTACTGCTCTCTGCTCTGAAACACTTCTCACCACAGAAGGAATTGCCACTACACAGGACTGTTGGGGTTGAGGTCTGTGACCCTCCCTTGAAGGCAGAGCAGTACAGATGTGGGCACAGACTGGTACCACTGAAGCACCTCTTCTGCATGTGATTCAGTCAGATGCCCTCTGTGAGAAGTCTCAGATTGCTGCAGCTTGCCAGGAGCATCTTATAAATACAAATAAGCAATTTTTTTAAATGTTACTGGCATTTCAAGTGAACTAAATGTTCATGACTCCAAGTTATTTTTAATTAAAATGCTCTGAAAAATGAGATAATGCTTCTTAGCTTCAAACATCTTCCAGTTTTCTTGCAGATTATGAAGAAAACAATTAAGTGCTTATCAAATTTGGAGTGTTTCTCTTCTCTACTAGTTATTTATTACCTCTGCTTTATCACTTGCATTCTTGCTTGAACCCATTAAAATTTTTTAAAATCTTTCTCTTCACTTCACTGTGAAGTGAAGTGAAGAGAAATTACAAGAGGCAGTATTAGAGGTGTATTGGTGAACACAGGAACTGGCTAGTATTTCGTTGCTCATTGCATTTCTGAGTTCAATTAATATCTCAGTTATTATAACACATAAAACCACAGCAACACGTGAGTGCTTCTTTAATCAGTTCAGAATCAATCACAATGGGAATCTATTTCAGCCCAGCAGAATCTGCAAGCTTCTGCAGCATGTCTGGCTTTTTGTATATGTAATTGGATTTTAAGTTGCACTTATAACTGTATTTCTAAAGTGTAGACTGTCTTACTGCTTGCTTAAATGGACAGACTTGAACAGCCCCATTGAAATATGAATGAGCTTTAACAAGACCAAGTGCTGGTCCTGCATTGGAATAGGCTGCCCAGGGAGGAGGTAGAGTCACCATCCCTGGAGATGTTCAAGAAACATGTAGATTGTATATATGGCGCTGAGACACACAGTTAGTGGGCATGGTGGGGATGGGTTAGTGGGTGAACTAAATTACTGTACTCGTCTTTTCCAAAATCTATGATTCTATGAAGTGCAGGCCACTGCTTGTAGAGTATTTGGTGTTTTTGTACACGCTGAAAATGATGTATTTGGGGCTTTGCTTATAATATACTTTCAAGCCTTTGCTACTAGATACAGATCTGTAGTGAATATTCCTCTATTTCTGACAATGTTTTTTTGTTTACATCACCTGGAAAGTATTATCTTTCACTGACAAGAAACCAAAATTTGGATTGCCAGAGATGTTAAACAATGCTTTTTGTCCAAAGAACGCAACTTCTTGATTTTGCTTAGAAGCATGTGGTAGCTAGGTTACCTTTTTCCATTCCAGCTTTCCATACGAAGAAAGCTGAACATATTTTGTTTATCCTACTGTGGCTATATTACTCTTTAAAACTATGAATTGAGGATGTGAGATGGTTAACAGAATTACGAGTTCAAAATGCGTCTTAAATGTTTGTGGTGTGTCAGTCTGTAGCAAATACACCTTCCAGATAGAGTGAATTGCTCGTATAATGGCTCATGCAAACAAGAATGAATTGAAGATAGTAAGGAAGGGCTGTTAAAGAAGGCCAGCTGTATTCCTGCCCCTTCCCTGATGCCGGCCAGCAGTGCTGGAGCGGCCATGGGTTCACTGACACCATCTGTGTAATCCATCTTTACTGTTGTATCATTTCTACTGTTTGTCTCACTGTGTGGTTGTACAAGTGCTGATGCTCCCCTCCAAGCCTGGGGTGGGAAGTAGCCAGGAGAGGAGGCTGGACTTAGTGTTGACAAGGTGAGAGGCAGAGAATGGAACTGCTGTTTAGCACCTCTGTATCTGATTGTGAGTGTTAACTTTAAACAAGAAAAAGCATGGTGATAAGTTTGTGTGTGTAAAGAGTATTCCTACTCTGACCCTGACAGTACCTTGCTTTCTTAGAGAATCCTTTTAATAAATAATAAGGTACAATTCTGATGGAGATTTCCAGCCTTGGCCTGAACAGTTAACCATATCCCTTCTACTGATCTGCAGTTGTGGAGCTGGAGGTCCTGAAGAAGTGTGTGATCTGTCAAATCTACAGTCAGAACAGTTTTCATCAAGCTCTAGGATGTCATGCTTTCACACTCATTGCAGAGTTAGAAGACTGATCTGAATGTAGATTTCTAACATATGTTCAATTGCCTACATAATGTGTGGGATGTACTGATCCTGCCAGAAGTTGCTGTTTCTTCAAACTGTTTCTAAATTGGAGATTTCCAAGTTAAAGTGTGAGCAGTTACAATATGATATGGGATTTTGTGGTGGCGAGAAATTCAGCTCTTTGATGAACATCAGGAAGACTTGCTTCTACAAGCCTTGTGCCATCTCCCTGGTCTGTCCAAGAACTTTCAATGCTCCACTCTATGTAGAGAGGCAGGAATGGCATGTCAGGTGAATCCTTGTGAAATGAGGAAAGATCTGGGACAGAGTTCCTATTGCCGTAGTACAAGAGAGCTTTTTGTGTATGAAGATACCCAAGGAAACACAGCTGAAGAATTTCTGCCTGAGATCATGGGTGTCTGAGAAATGTCCACATGGAATGGGCCTCATTAAATAATTGTTCTGGGACCAACCACCTTTATGTTCTTGGGAGATGCATTGCTAACTGAATGAAGTGGAAGAGGGAGTGATGCCATGTTGCAGCCACAGATGTCCTGCACATGTTGTGATATGAATACCAGTGCCTTGGCTGGGTGGGTTGTTGATCTCAGCATAAACCTCTGCAAGTCTCCGTGTTTGCAAAAGCAGCTTCTTGGTGCAGTGCTACTTCAGAGTTTGAGAAGAAATTAAACTTCTAAAAAATAAAACATAAGTACTTTAAAATATTGTTGCAATCTACATGGTACTGAAGAGCCTTTAAACAATGGTAAGCAACAGCTCTGGGATCTCTTTCCGCTGCTTTTTAATGAGTGTGCTTGGCTGTTGCTGGGAATGGCTTAATATAATGGATTTTGCCTTGGGATAGGAAGATGCATTAGATCAGTGCTTCCAGACTCTGCAGTTCAGTTGTTTAGAAGACAACAGAGGATTGCCTTATGAAATGAGTGGTTGACTGGGTTTTGAATTTGTTTTTTTGGAATTGAGTAAACAAAACCCCGACTATACTTGCATTTCTGTCAGTACAAGCGAACAAAGATAAAGCGAAGATAAAAATGATGGCAAATAAAACCAATAAATGTAAGTGTTCTAAATGTAAGTCTACCATAGTTATTTTGTTAAAATGAAAATAATTAAGACAACACTGCAATAAATGAGCAGTGGATATTTCTCCCATCCCTTGTTCCTCCCCACAAATAAAGTTGTGGATTTTTTTGATTTGGAGATGGAGGAACATTAACTTAATTGAGATATCAACTTCCTTCACGGTATTATTTTAAGTCTGTTAATTACATTTACAGAATGAATAACTTCCACACACGCGCACATCCAAAAGCGCATAGCCTAGGCCTATGTGAATACATTCTAATATATGCTTTTACTACAGTTTCTGTTGTTCAAATAGGTTTTCCTTTATTTTTTCATCCAGTTTTCTTACAAATGGCATCATGCTTGCGTTCTCAGGTAAAATAAATTCCACTCTGCTAAGACAGAATGAAATAGAAATGTCAACTGTCTTTTTGCTTTGCTTTCATTTTTAATGGTGTAATTAGTAGCTCTTGCCTACAAAAAGAAAAAAAAAAAAAAGAAACATTTTGAATGTACTGTATTTGGTGAATACTTTGAATACACAAATTGAATGGCTGAAAAAAATGCTATTTTTCAGTGGTTCTTCTCCTAAACAGGCCTGTTGTTAATAAAGATAGCATGAAGGCAGTTAGAGATTGTAAACTTTCTCTAGAATAACCTGGGATAGTCACAGGGGAAATATTTTTTTAATATATGCAACTCTTTGAGATTTAAACAATGTAATAAATCTCAGTGGAAGGCAGTCTCTGTTTTTACAATGGGACGCTTCAAAGTGAAAACAAGCATTCTAATTTTCCCTGTACAGAGGCAGTAGCACTTAATATATGTGTATATAATCATCGTTCCATGCATTTAATTCTGCTTCTAACTCTTGCTTTTTGAACATATTTTTCAGGCAGCAGCATCTGTCCAAAGTCCTTAATATTGTCTAGATCTTGTCCAGCAAGTGCCACAACCAGACACAATGAAGCGGCTCAGGGAATAAATGGAAGTGTGCCAGTCAAACAGTCCCCACGTTCAGCCTCAAATCCAAAGCCACAAGGTAAGTAGTCTCAAATACTTTGGTTAGGTAATTTGTGCTTCAGCTCATACTTTCTTAGAGATAGAACATTTTGAAAGAGCTGTGCTTCTCACAGAGAAAGTAGTGGGGTAAAAGATGGCCACAGAAACACAAATGTCCTGTGAATGTTTTGAATCTGATAAATTGATATTTCACTGAAAAAGGTTCTTAGAAGAAAGGTTAGACTTAGTAACTACTGTGGTTTAAAAAAAAACAACTGGTATCGATATACCTCTGTACTTGCATCACAACTGTCTAGCAATCTGCTGTGTGCTTACTGCCAGGTAACTAATGTGAAATTCTTTCTGTGCCCAAAATTTGAGAACACATATAAGCTCCTCGTTTGTATTAAGCCATTGTCTGGCTGACTTCATGACAGGAAGGAAATTCAGAACTTCTGGGATTCCAGATGAGTTCAGCTGGAGTCTTATAGTGGGATTATGCGGAAAGAGATGAGAACTCAGCACTTGCACAATAAAAGCTCTCCAGTATGTCTACAGAGTAGTTGATTTCCCTTCTTCCTGTACAGAAATAGTATTTCTAATATTAGAATATGGACAGATTTCTAACCTACACGTTGAGGTTATGTATCTAAACCTCAAACAATTTTTATGTGGTCTTCTGGATAATACTGATGATTTTGCTGAGGTTGATCATAACAAAGGGTCTGTATGCTCTGGAAATCTTGAATTGTAAGGTAATATGGTCTGGTGTCCTTTTGGAGTGATGTACAGTAGAAACTTTGTTCATCTCAAAAGGTGAAAAAGAGACAGTTTTGAAGATTGATATCATGGTCCTACTCAATGAATTGGATTCTGAGACACATTGCTTCTATGGCATAAGCTAGAGACTTACAGAAAACTAGGTCACATCTAAGTCATGTATAGAGACTAAAATTATGTAGAACTTTCATGTAGTGGATTTAAATATCTGTCTATCAGTCTGTGGGAAAAGTCATCTTGAAAAAGTTTATATTAGTTCTGAATTCATCTTGAGGGAAATAAATTTTGCTGGGGTGCCACAAAAGCTTTGTTTACTTATAGTGAATGAAAGCAAAATAAATCTGTATTTCTTGTTCTGTTTGTTTTTATTAAACCTTAGATAAAACATTTTAGCTTAATGAACAATACTGGCAGTCATATATAAGCACTGCTTATCTGAAGTGATCTTTCTGACCAGTTCCCAGGGCTCTTAAAAGCAGTATCTAAAGATAAGTTAGCAAAGGAGAACATGCTCTTCCCAATAAAAATATTTTAGAAGAAAATTGAGCAATGAATGAAAAGACTTAAACTTTTCAAAACTAAAACCAGCCCACTTACTGTAAGTTTTAGCTTTTAGATAAATTAGAAGCTGGCAAATACTGGACCATATTCTTTCATTCAAGTCATTATGCAGCTTTCATTGCATATATTGTTCTATAGCCATGACTATTTTGTTCATCAAAAAGCAGTATAGATAGGAATAATGCATAATAAGAAGTGCAGCTGCTATGATTTTACACAGTAATAATCCTGTAAAAAATAGTTTGTGCATGCCCTGTTCCTGGGTCTGTGCCTTTCTTTGGTTGTCCCTACTAAAGGTGTACAGCATATCAAAGTTAGAGAGTATTTATTAGCGTTTTGTTTATTTGAAGCAAAGCAAAACAAACCAAATGAAATCAGATTTTGGGAGACCAAAAAAATCTAAGGTTTTTTTTTTGTTGTTGTTTGTTTGTTTTTAACAGTTATTAAGGTACAAATGCACAGCATTTTCAGTTTTATATTAGCAAGGAATGATTTTCCAAATTGTTGTTGTTCTAGTCATGCAAATACTAAATGTCCTTTTGTAATACAAGGAAATAAGATCACAGACCTGAATTGCAATGCCCATATGTTTGGTTGTAGATGAACTGCAAAATGACTTTAAAACTCACAAAAAATTTATACAGTCAAAACAAGAGAGATAAAGACCACTTTGTGGTTGCGTTGTAAGTGCAGTATGGGTATTTTTAATAAGGTTAACTTTTAAATAGAGGAAGAATTTCCAAAATCTTGCACTTGAAGTGAACCGTAGGCTCTGAGCTTGTTTTAGTCTCTACTTGTTAGAATCTTTACAATGTTGGTTTCTGAGTAGTTTGAATTTTTGGAAACAGATCACTTATGGCAGTTAGAGCAAGTGAATACATTTCTGCAGAGAATCCAATATGAAATTCTTTCCATTCAATTTTTTTCCTGGCATTTAAAGGAGAAAACAAACTAGCTGTGTGATACACTGACAATGAAAGAACAATCTTTGTTCTGAAATAATTCCTTCCATCAACAATTTAGCAATTCATATGTTGAAATTCTTTGAGTATTGGTTGATTCATGAAGGTCTGCAAATTTGGTACGAAGACAGAGAGTGAATGACAACTGGTGATGGAGTTAAGCAAGGAAACTGTGACTGCAGAGAAATGCAGTCTGTAGCAGCTGTGAAATAAGGTGCTTTGCCATTGCATCCCCATGGTGTGTTGTCTGATGAAGGGACTAATCCAGACTGGAGGTAGTCACTCCAAATAGCAAAATATGCTGATGTGTTCTGAGGCAAATGTGATGTGTGAGAAATGAAACAAGCTGCTAAAAAATAAATAAATAAAATGAAATTTGCACTTGCCTACAAATACCACATCGGGACCTAGCTATATCAGACCGCATATGGAGCGACATGAACAAAGTAATTGTTTTTCCTACATTCTTCTATTCCCTATGTTTAGAACCTCTTGGATGGGTTTTATATGATGTTCAATTACTAAGTATTAGGTACTAAAAGTGCTGTCTGTAGCAGCCATTTTTTTGTAGGGTGGAAAATATGTTGAAGTGTTAATGCTTCCTTAAAGCAGAGAAGTGTCTTGTCAGTTGAAGACTTAGCATCAGTTGCTCATTTAGATTTTTCTAATGAGCACTGAAGAGTACTTGTGAATCTCTTACCGATGCCAGAGACATCTTTGTTAGTGTCGGAGACGATGTGCCACTCCAGAAGATGGCCTGCTCTGATCTATTTTGAAATGACGTAGACATATCTCCAGCACTTAGTTAACTGAAACCTACTGCTGTAGTTGCATCTACTCCGCAGCATAAGTCCTGCCCTCCTTTCTCAAGTAATTATAATTTTGTCCATGGTTTTTGAGGTATTCAGTGTCCTGGGCCCATAAAAGCTGAAAACCTCTCAAAGGTCTGCAATGTAGACTATTTCTCTCAGAAACTGAACTTCTACAATGTGAACTGAATTGAATCTGAGAGTGGTTTGTGGCTAGACTTCTCAAAATGAACAGTGATTTAAGAAACCTGTAGCAATACCTCTCAGCAATAAAAATGTTTGATCTCAAATGTTATCTACAGAAAGAAGATAAATGATAGAACAAAGCACACTTGATTATAATTGATCCTGCTTCTTAATATGTTATTGGAAGATATTTGTTATATAAAAATGCGAAAATGCATATCCCAAATAAGAACTGTCTTTTTTACCATCTTCTGCTGAGCCTAGGTTACTGGTTATTTTGTACTGTTCTTGCTGGTCTAAGTCTTTGGCATCTGTCCAGTTGCACTTATTTGATCCTCATGTAAGTGACAAAGCATGAAAAAGGCAATGAAGGATGACTCAGACAGAATAGCTGCAGTTACTTATCACAGGAACTTTTGGCTTTATGTTTTCATTGAATTAAAATTTAACAGCATTTTAACCATCATAGTTTAAATGCATAGAGGGAGAATGAATAGGTGTTTATCAAGAGAAGTGATAAATGGCCTTTGATAATATACCTTGGCGAAGGCTGAGGCTCTTGCACCTATTTGGGCCATTTGTGGGTGTCTGAAATTACCTCCCATTTCCTTATGCATGTACAAAGCTGAATGTACGTCTAGAAGCTACAATTTAAACCTTAATTGCACGTTTTGGCTAGCACAATATGGTAGTAGCTACCTGAGTATACTGAAGGGTTTTCTCTAGGCAGAAGAATATGCTGTTCAGATCTCCTAATAAGCTCAAAATTCTACAGCAGAGAGACAAGAGTATTTATAGACTTGAACAGAGCTCTGTATTATGCAGTGTATTACAATGCTCCAGTCTTCTCTCATTTTTTTTCTCTAAGATCCTTGCCGTGTGCACACTGAAAAATAATCTGATTAAAACAAAGCACTTCAGAAGTACATTGAGGGAAGTATTAACGCAATTTGTTTTCCATAATCCCTGTTAACAATGTTGACCTTACAGAAAGGTTTTAAGGGCTTTTTATACTACTGGTGCTTTTCGTTTCCTTGATCTTGTGACTGTCCTTTTCCCACTGCTCTATTTCTAAAACCAACAGCAGCTATAGCAGCAGCTGATTAGGGGGAAATGCTGCCTGTTAGATGGTAATAGCAAAACAAGAATATAACTTAGGATTTGATATGACTGTTTGGTTTCTTCTGAAGATCTCAAAGTGATTTTCGCTACATTACCAGTGTATTACTGGTGTAATCCAGTTTGACTGGAGGTTCCTTGTGCTCCCAGTACTGAATTGCCATTACTTTGGTGTTTTTTTTTCTTTTTTTCTTAGTAATGGGTACAAATGTGTGTAGCCCTTCCACAGAATGTCTTAGAATTTAATTTTTGTCCCCATGGATCCGGTGTAAAAATAGCTTTGAACTAATTCTTTCTGCTTAATTAGTAGATGTGAACTCCCTCAAGTTTAGTAGTTTTAATATATCCTTGTATGCATATGAATTTTTGTGAGATGTACAAAAGAACCGATGTATGAGTCCATCAAGTAAGAACACACAAGATCACAGGCTCTGCACAATGTATTGCAAGAACCAGAAGTGCTGGTCAGTAAATCCACCCGATGTCCTCTTTCCCATCTGTCTCCTACCCTGAGGGAATGGCAATGCCCACACTCAGTTACATGGCCTGCTTTTCCCAGGCCGCTTGTTTCGCGTTTTTCAGCTGTCCCGCTGCCTTTGTCAGCGCAGTAACCTATTCAACGCTGTGAAAGCTCGGTGATGCTCGTTGGCCTAATTCTGCCAGGAGTTCTCAGGGCTCCCTGGGAAGACAGAGGGTAGGAGAAACTGCTCCACAGTACTGCAGCTGCAGCTGAGCGAACGTGCACAGCCCCATCAGAAGGGCTTCGGTCAGCATACTCCAACGCTTACACAATTTAGACTCTGCTTGTTTCGGTATTGCTTTGCAACTATTTGAAAAGAACAATATTTTCAGTTTTTTTTCTGCACTGTATCCTTCTCCAGACTTCCTTTTTCATTGTGTTAACAAATACAAAGAAAGTTAGAAAGAACCAAAGACACACATGCATACATTAAAGCATTTGGACCATAGTGATTTCCTTACTTCTCCCTCTATTTCATTTGTCCACATTTGTAGTTAATATGATTGAAATGTTAAGCTCTTTGTGTTACGTTCATTTCTTCACCGTGCCTCTCATGATACTCTTCAGAATGCAGCTATCACTGCAATCTCTAAGTACAGTTTGGTTATTGGAAGCACTGATAAATATTGCTTCCTATAAATTTAATCTAAGATATGGATGGAAAGTCATCCTAAATCAAGCATCCCATCAAAGCTGTCGTATTCTGTGATAGTATATTTGCAATCATCTCTTTTGTTACCACGTTCAAATGTTGGTTGGCAGAGTTTAAGCTAATTCCTATGGTGCACAGATATTACAGGGTAGGTCAGGAAGCTGTTCTAGAGTCAGTGATATGATAAATACAGCCTTTTCACATCCATCTATTGAACATCCTGTATCAGTGCTAATTCTGCTGCCATGTGAGATACAAACAGTTGCTGATGCATGTTCTTGGCCTCCTTTTCTTGTTGCTTGCTTCCTAGCAAGCCCCATACCTGCTGTGAGGAAGTTGCAAGCTCTGCAGCACACCTGCATGCTGCTTGTGGAGCCCAAGGAGCAGTTGCTGCCACAGGCAATGACTTGTCTTCTAGTCATTACCCTGGCAAACAACGGCTCATTGTTAACAATCTAACAAGCGTTTATAGTTAGGATATGGAAAGAAAATAAGAAAAAAATATCTTGGGGGACCCAGATTTTCAGCAATATACACAGACAAAGGTTGAAGCTGAAGGCAAATCTTTCTTTTCCACTGATGATCATTTTTGAAGTAATGAGGGAGAAGATAATAAGGGCATCAGAGTGGAGCAGCAGTTTAAGTCTCTCTTGAGGAAAGATTCATGACTTCCACAACATGGTTAGATCTTATGCTCAGTGCCTTTTTAGGATAAAATCTGCATTTGTAGAGGCCATATATGAGTTTACTACAGAACACCAAATGGGAAAAAAAAGAGAAAATGTAAGGGAGAGGGACCCTAATATTTTAGCTTCAGTAGTATGTGGTTTGGCTTTTATATAATATAATGATATAAGAAGATGCTTGATACAACACAGCACGTAAAAGGTTATATGAAATTCCTGAATTCCTAAAGCAATGTAAAGGCTAAGTAAATCGTATAATTTGTCTTACTGTGATAACTTATGCAAAAGATCTCATGTTTTCTGATTGTTTAAAGAAACAATTGCTGACTGACTAATCACTGTTACTGTTTGCAGTGCCTCCAAAGCCACTTCATCTGCAGAAGCTATCACCTGTTACATACCAAACCTCTAGGCATAAAGCTTTATCAAGTCCGAAGCCAAGAATGGAGGAAGATACACCTACTCCTGTTTCTAGTGTCACAAAAGAAAAGCCCAGTAAAGTGTCAGATCTCATCCATCGTTTTGAGGGATGCAGGTATGTGATGCGATTTTAGTTGTTTCATGACTCTGTTGGAAGAAGAACATGGATATTGTGGTAGTGCTCAAACCTATCTCTGCTGGAGGAGCTGATGACAAAACAACATGTTTTGAAATGATGCAGTTGTGTATTTGGTCTGTACAGGCCCGTTCATTTTGGTGAGGCAGCGGTCTTAATTTTTCTTTTTAACGGGCAAATAACAGAAAAACAAAAACCAACCCCAAACACACACTACTTGCAGCGTTTTTAAAACATCTTGAAAAACATCAGCAATTTGATTTTGGAATGAAACTTTGGAGTGAATCCTAAATTCTTTTGTTCTTGCTGGAAAAAAAAACAAAACACCCACATTTCTCTATTTGCCTATAAAAAGAAAAGCCCTGCCTTTCCTTTTGTATTGACTTAATGGCTTCAGATTATTCATGTGAAGTGAGTTAGTTGTATTGATGTGGCATGTATCCACTAAACTATTTGCATTGTACTACTTGGTGATCTTAGTTGAATCTATTAATCTTCCTTAGTTTTTATACTGCGTTTTGCAAGAAAGACTTGGAGAAACACGAGATACAGTTAGCTCACAAAATAGTACTTATTGTGTGCCTTTTAATTGGATGCATATGACAAGCATTATAGGCTCTGAAACAGAAGTTCTGAATACATCTGCTCTTTATAAAGAGAGTGACATTCCAGAAATCCCATGACAGAGGAACAGTTCAGGAGACAGTCCAGTGGCAGTGGAGTGTTACAAGAATTAGACATTGCTTTCTTCTGTTTCTTCAGGATACCGATGTTTTGAGGCTCATACAGGGCTGATTGTGCGATGTACAACAGAGCATGTCCTAATGAGACTGTTGAGTGTTAAAGATTTTCACTGAAAGAATTCCTCCTTGAGGTTGAGGAAACTTAATTTTTTATGCAGAAACAGCTGAGTGTTGCAAAAATAGGTTTGTTTAATGGAATAGAAATAATTTCAGAGCTTCATTTACAAGAAACTTCCATCATTTTGCACAGGCTTAATTGCACTGCTGTCATGACAACTACAGAAAAGTGGGAAAAAAACCTGTAAGGCAGCAGTGGAGCTCCTGTGAATTAGACTGGTTTGAGTCCCTAGTCTTGTTATCACTGTTTCCCATTCTTCCTCCAAAGCATTATCCAAGTCTTTTTAACACTGTAGTGACCCTAAAAAAACATTTTTACCTCTTTGATCTCTCTTTCTAGTAGTTGTGAACTAACAACAAGTTCTCGAATAAGATGCAATACTGTGTGCTTTTAGTTTTTTTGTTTGGTTGGTTATGATCTTTAAGTCTGAGCAGTTACCTTTTGATTGCATTTGTGGAGGTGGAGAATAAGATGCATAAGAAAGAATTTCCCTAAAATTCTACCTTTGACCAATAAAGACCAATATAAAGAAATCAAGGCACCCTGTCCTGAAGGATGTGAGCTGCTGCTTGGAATCTCCCTGTCCATAGAAACACTGCCTTCCGTGATAGCAGTCTGTTTTTCTGAAAGAAAGCTCCACAAGTTCATTGTGCCCTCTTGCCATTAAGCCCTACATTCCTTCCTGTTATCCACACCTGCTGGATTGTACAAGCACTCCTAGTAGATTAATAGTCCATACTAAGAGCTATGTGTTAAAGCACAGTCATGTTTCTACTTTTCAGGTTGAATATGATCTGATAAATGTACTTGAAATCCAAATGCTCAGGTTTTGTTATGGTTTCAGTGATTTTTTTTCTATTTGCTGTAATTAAGCCAAACATTTTTACAGAGTGGGCTAACATTTATATTATCTTAAAATTCAAAATCTCAAAAAATCTAACAGAAAGAAATAGTGAAGGGTACGAATGAGGGATAACATATGTTCAAAGCTGAGATAAAATATGGAGGGAAAAAGCCTTCAGAAGAGATGCATCTTGAAGGAAAGATAGTGCTAAATAAGGAAACTGGGGAAAGAAATGGGATAGTAACCAAAAGCTCTGCCTTTAATATGCTGATTTAAGGGAAGGGATGCTACATGTTCCCAGATGTTTTTCATGCTTTCTTAGCTGGCAGTTAGGGAACAGGCTCCCTGTTAGTTCAGGCATTGCACTGGTACCTAGGAGAAAAAAATTCTTTCCTTTTTTCTGCTAGTAATCTTGGATAGTTGGGGTAGCTTGCAGTGTGTATTGAAGCCTCAGTTTCCTCGTCTCCTACATGTAGTCAATGATACTGCCTTTCATTTTAAAAACTGAGATACAAGAGAGATGAGGATGGAGTGAATCAATATGGATAACACTGCAGGTTTTCCGGTAAGAGATGCATCTTTGTGCTTTAATGGAAAAATGTGGTTTAAGTATTGATGGTATGAACTTCCTGATATTAATGCTGGAAGAAATAGTTTGGAGGAACTGTTTATACGGTCTAGCTGTCCTACTCCCCATAGGAGGGGTTTTCTGTAATGCTTTGTTTACCTATTTTTTTTTCTATGTTTTGCTTGTTTGGTATTTTTAGCCCATTCAGTCCTATTGACTTGAAGAAAGATTCCTCTGCTCTCAATGTCTCTAAATCTCAAGGAAGATATGGGTCAACGCCACCACCTCAGCCAAAACTCCCCTCCCAGCACCCACTACTAAAACAGGGAAATAGTAATACCGACAAAACTCAGGTTGCACAGACACACACAGCCAATGGAGTAGTAGCACAAGAACAGGTGGAACGTGAGGACAGAAGTATACTTGACGGAGATTCTACTGTGTCCACCTTGGTTCCAGATAATTCAATCAACAGCAGCTTAATAAATGGAGAAAGAGTAAGCACATCCAGAGATTCACTGGAAACTACAGCTTCCTACGAAGGATCAGTACTTAACAGCTGCTACAGGACTCTAAGCAGTGATACACTGCTCCCATCTGACAATGAAATTAATACTAATGTGGAGGAAGAACCAAATGAGGACATCAAACAAGACCAACCTGCAGAAACAAAGGTAAAGAGAGAAAAGAGAGAAGTTGTTTTTCTTGCAGTATTGCTAATCTGTGTATATTTTCCAGATTTCTATTTACAAAAATAAGCTTTGTAGAGCAAATCAGAAAGCTGAAAATCTTCTGATGATTTTTCCTCTAAAACTTAAAATGTATTACTTTTATTAAAAAGAGGTTATTTAAAAGCAATCAACAAACTCATCTGAAACTACAAAAAGAGATCTGAAAGTGGCAATTCAGTGATGCACTTCTGATGTAAGCTAGCAAAAAGAAAAAAAATGTGATATGGCACAATTCTCTTGGTTTAAGCAATGCCACCAAAAATATATTGATGTTTCAAATGTGTACACAGTGAATATAAAGGAAAAGTAAAAGAGGACTAAAATTGTATTTATACATTCAAGATCCAAGTTAAGGATCTGAGGGTTAAACGAAGAAAGAGAGAAAAAAACTGAACCTGAAGTATGTGTACATGTTCAACACTATGCATCAGCTATACTAAACTGTGAGGAAGATATAGTAGTGTACGTAAAACAGAGTTTCATATGTAGTAAATTGCAGTAACAGCACTTCAGGCAGAACTGCTGTGTGGATCCTTATCTTGGATGTAGTTGTCAAGCTAAAGATGGAAAGGCAGTGGCAATATGCTAGCTATCAGGTAGATGTGAAGTTCAGAAAATAGAAAGTATATGCCTTGTTATCAAGAGCTGTAACATGATGAATTTGATCCTCCTCATAAGGCAAATTTTAAATAATTAAGGGAAATGAGTGGGTGGAAGAAAAAATCTGTCTTGGAAAAATTAATTGCTGAGAAAATTATGCATATTTCCTTTTCTAGAAGTTTGATTATGCAGTTTGCCTTCTTGTACTGAAGTATTCGTGACCAACTGGTATCATCAATAATTTCAGTCTATCTTTGCACTGTGAGTCACTATGTGAGGGGTTGGGAAAGTGCTCTCTGTGCCCTCCTCTTCACCACACAGCCAAAGGGGTGAGTGGCTGGTCAGAAGTCATTTTCTGTGTTGCTGAGCGCTGCTAAAGCTGTTCCCCAGTTGGCAGGTGTACACTTGCATCAGCTAACTACAAAACTTTGAAGTGATTCTGGAGCTGGGAATACAGGACTTCATAGATTCTGACAGTGTTTCTGTCTGTGTCTTCACGGAATCATAGAATGGTTTGGTTTAGAAGGGATTTTTAAAGACCATATAGTTCCAATCACTCAGCCATGGGCAGAGATACCTTCCATTAGATCGAGTTGTTCAAAATCCCATCCAGCCTGACCTTTAACATTTCCAGGGATGAGGCATCCACAACCTCTCTGGGCAATCTATTGTAGTGTTTCATAGCAAAGAATTCCTTCCTAATATCTAATCTAAACCTACCCTCTTAGTTTAAAAAGATTACACTTTGTGCTACTGATACACTTCCTGATAAAGAATCCCTCCCCATCTTTCATTTTGAAGTCCTTTCTGAGTACTGGAAGGCCACTACAAGGTCTCTCTGGGGCCTTCTCTTCTCCAGGCTAAATAAGCACAGCTCTAAGCCTTTCTTTACCAGAGAGATGCTACAGATCACCTTTGTGGCCCTCCTCTAGACTTCCTCCAACAGATCCATGACTGTCTTGTGCTAGAGGCCCCAGACCTCAATGCAGTACTCCTGGTGGAGTCTCATGAGAACAGAGTAGAGGAATAGTTGTTGGCCACACTTCTTTTGATGCAACCCAGAACATGATTGGCTTTCTGGTACATCAGTGCACGTTGCTGGTTATTATTCACTTTTTCATCTATCACTACACCAAAGTCCTTCTCATGGCTGCTATCAATCCACTGATTGTCCAGCCTGTATTCATGTTTAGGATTTCCCCAACCCAAGTGCATAACCTTGCACTTGGCCTTGTTGAACTTCATGAAGTTTGCATGGGTCTACCTCTCAAGCATGTCTAGATACCTATGGATGGTATCCCTTCCTCCAGTGTGTCAGCTGCAACACTCAGCGTCATCTGTAAACTTGCTGATTGCATTCAGTCTCACTGTCCATGTCACTGACAAAGATGTTTGATAATAATACAGACTCCTGAGGGAAACCACTTATCGTTGGTCTCCACCTGGGCATCAAGCCATTGCCTGTGACTCTTTGGATGTGGCCATCCAGCCAGTTCCTTGCCCACTGATAGGTCTGTCTGTCAAATCTGTGCCTCTCTGTTTTGTAGATGAGAATATTGTGCATGACAATGCCAAATGCTTTGCACAAGTCCAGGTATATGATGTTGTTTGCTCTTATTTTTATCCACCAGCACTGTAACTCTACTGTAGAAAGCCTCCACATTTGTCAAACACAGTTTGCCCCAAGTGAAGCTCTGTTGGCTTTCACCAATCACCCCACAGCTTCCTATATCCTTAGCATAGTTTTCAGAAGGTTCTACTTCATGATCTTTTCTTACACAGCTACACTGGTGTTTTCATTCACAAAACAACACCATCTCTCCAAGCCCTTGTGTATAATTAACTAGAGATCCCGTATGTACACGTGGAGGGTAATTTCATTAACTAGGAAAGACAGTTCTCATGTATTATGAGTTAAAATATAATGGGTCATGCCAAGAAAATGCTAGTGTGTGGGTAATATAATTCCAGTGGTGATCCAGTGTGCCTTTAACCTGCGATACCTTTCATTATGTTTCCATCTTCTGTTCAGTAATGTGTGCTTCCCCTGTCTGTGCCAATAAAAGTGCTGAATGCTACACTGGCAATGCTAGGCTTGCATCCAAGTTACACAGTAAGGTGCTGGTGGCATTCTCCAGGAAGAGGCAGAAATGGGAAGCACTTGTATTGTCAAATCCAGAAAGGAACTGGGCCAGTGCTTTGAGAAAATGTGACTGGGAGCAATCTCATTAAAATATCTTTGGCCTGCTGAGTGGCTAATGTATGTTATCTGGCTTGTACTGACCAAGATCCAAAGTGTGAGGTGTGTTACAACCCTTACTTGTTGCTGGTGCTAGAAGGATGACAAACAAAATAGAATAAGCCCATGCAAGTTAACTCTTAAGGCAGACATTGGAGTGCAGTGCAGTGGAGAACTGAATCTGTAAAAACTGAATTGGATGACAACAATTTCTGAGGTACTAGTGAGCTTGTGGCACAGCATCTCCTTTAGTAACATTAAGAATCACAACTTCCATAGATCGATCCAAGGGCTATACTTTACAAAATAAGACACTGATTTAGAATAGGGTAGTGTAATCTATAGATTGAAATCATCTCCGTCAAAGTAGCTGTTGCTGTGCCATCTGGAGTAAGAGGAAGGATGGTGATGAACTTGAGAGGCCTGACAGAGCCTGAAGGTGTTACTGTGAGTAGGCAGTTCGTATATTCTGCTGAGCACTCCCATAGTCAGTAAAGGATTTTAAAACTGGTATACATTCATGTTGAAATTGTGTTGCACTCAGTAACAGCACTCTTACATCCTTTTTCATTATGCAAGCATACGTACAATTGAGTAAAAGCAGTAGATGTATGCAAGTCATAGTTATATTTTATGCATCTGATGCGTATTTTGATACTGATGCAAAGTATCTTCTCCCCTGTGTGCAGTAGTTCCTAATTTAGGGAAGAAGGGTGAGGAAATGGGTTGTCCTGCTTTGTTTTGTGCTGTGCAGCCTCACCTCAAGCACTTAGCATAATTTGGGGTGCCACAATGTAAGAAGGAAATAAAAGTATTAGGGAGTGACCAAAGGAAGGCTGCAAAGATGGAGAAGCATCTGACGGGCAAGGTGTGTGAGGGTTGGCTGACAGCATGGGTTTGCTCAGTACAGAGCAGAGGAGCTGAGGGGAGGCCTGATGGCGGCTGCAGCTCCTCACAGGGAGCAGAGGGGCAGCGCTGAGCTCTGCCCTGTGTGACAGCGACAGGGCCCGAGGGAACTGCATGGAGCTGTGCCAGGGGTGGGGCAGCTGGGGGTGAGACAGGGTCTGCACCAGGGGGCAGTGGGCATGGAACAGGGTTGTGGGCACGGCCACCAGTGCCCCAGTTCAAGGGGCACTGGGACACCACTCTCAGGCAGAGGGTTTGGATTTTTGGTGGTGCTGTGTGGAACCGGGAGTTGGATTTGATGACCCTTTTGGATCCCTTCCAACTTGGGGTAGTCTGTGTTTCTGTTAGTCCACTGCTGGAAAGGGTGAATTAAACTGGTGCAAAACCTGAGCAGCAAATGGTTTTTAGACCTAAAAAAGAAAATTTATTTTGAAGTAATGTTGCTCATAAGTTTTCCACCCCACCTCCTTGTCACTGATGTCGGATTCTTCCATGTTCTGGAAAAGTTTAAACAACTAAATTTTATTTCTCTTATTTACTCTATTAAATAGTCTGAAAGTCACAAACCACAAATAAGGAAGAAGATAATTAAAACTTAACATTTCTGCCTTGCAGCAGAAGCACCTTCTGTCATATATATATTTTTTTCTAAAATGCGGAGGATGGAGAGCACGAGAACCTCCCAGTCAATTAGTTTCCTGGAAAACATCTTGTGAGAAATCTGCTACTGGACTTAATTGCAGGCAAGAAGACAAATGCTTATGTGTTTGTTGTGAGGTTTGGTAGGAGGATACTTCATGTATGCTGCAGATGGAGAAGAATCCATTGCGCATCTTTAATAAAATAATTACCTGATGTTTCCTTTTAATAGCCATGCTGGGGACTCTGGTGTTTCAGAGTGAATACCGTGTATTTCTAAATGCAAGGTGAAATTTTGATTCAAATTGAATGAAACTTTCATGCTAATTTAACTTTCTGCCAAGATATACTTAAGTGTTGCAATGCTAGATGTAGAGAGAGAGTGAAAAATCTTGGTTTTACAGTTAAATGTTCTTCCTTAGCAGAAGTAAATCATGAACAAAGCTGTGTATCTTTAGCACCCAGTATTGATATTCCCAAATATTCTTTGGGGGCACTAGGATCTTTGCTGTTTTTCTTTGTTACTGTGGAAGAAACTCTCCAATTACTTGTGTAATGAACTGTTGCATAGAGTTAATGTGGCAGAAGGTGGTGATAGCATTCAGTGGGTCGTGCATAATTGGGCGCTTACCTCAATTACAGAAACTAACTTCATATTAAATGAAATCTTAAATTCTCTTGGACATTTACATTTTTATTCCTAATACTTACAAAACGGAGTTTCAGTTCAAGAGGTAACCATGCCACAAATGGTTTTCAAAAGGGGAAAGCTCACTCTGTTAATTTAGATCAAACTCATCACTTAAATCAAAACCAAAATCCCACAATGTAGTTTAAATTGTATTTGCTTGTATTTTACATCTCTCGCTCTATCTTTGTTCCTGAATATATTACTGCAATATTCTTGAGTCATGAGCTACGATAAGAGTAAATCATACTGCATCACTATCATGATGGTAGACATAGTTTTCTTGATGGGAAGATGGTTCTTGTTTGGTTTGGGTAATATGTTATGATTGTATTGGAATTTTGTTTATATAAAATCTGCTTTAAATTAATGTAATTTGTCCAAAATTAGGAGAGTGGAAAAACAATGTTAGGAAACATTAACACAGATCAAAAAGTTCATATCCGCAATTGCTTTTTACATACTTCATCTTCAGAGTTCAGTTTGGGTAAAAATTATTTACTTTTATAGAGTCGTAGAATGGTTTGGGTTGGAAGGGACGTTATAGACTGTCTAGTTCCAACTCCCTGCCATAGACAGGGCCCCTTCTGCTAGGTCAGGCTGCTCAAAGCCCCATTTAACCTGTCCTTGAACACTTCCAAGGATGAAGCATCTGTAGTTTTAATTTCTGAAGCATCCATAGTAACACAATAATTCTAAGGATACAATGCTTTGTACTAAAGAATATACAATTAAATCAAGGTGAAACATTTAGTTTAAACATACTATCTAAAGATATAGATTTGGAGTCCTGCCTGCATGGACTTTGTCACATGTTTGAATAGAATGGAAAGTATGGTTTGCTTGAAATTATTAATTTTGAAACACTTTAGTTAATAAATGATTCAACCAGAAAAAAATGTCTGTTTCAGGTCATTCGGGAAACTAGTTTAAAGATATGTAAGTAAAAATTGTATAAAATTGAAGTTTTCAAAAGTTAGTTTCTACAGGACAAGTAGAACTGACATTTCAGTTCTTCTGCAACTATTAGAAAGAATAGAGAAGTTTTAGTTATCTTTAGCTCTTTTATTTGGAAGAGAGTAGTACATTATTTCAAATTCGTGTTTTAAATGTAACCTGATTTGGCATTTTTGACATGGTTACATTCTCTTTTGGAGTAGAACTCAGGTACTAAGTGTTACCTCCCACTTCTAATGATTTGATCAACAATTGAAATCTTGTTTCTAAAGTGAATGGTCTCTGTGTATCACTCTAGCCATTCCTGGTTGTTTTTGTATGCTGAGTTGCCTTGTTATATGGGTTGTTGTGAAAGTTTGAGAAGTTCCCCCAAGCCACTGGGAAGTTATGCTTAAGGTAATGGAGTATGTATCTAGGTATGCTGTGTATTTTTTGCCTTTTGTGTTTTATTAACTGCAAGATAGCCGATATAGATGCTGAAAAGCATAGAGAAACCCTATGAGATGAAATTGACAAATAAAACAAATCTGAAATGTATTTGAAGAGGAACTAGTAGCCTCCACATTTTTGTGCCTCAGGCAAGTCCGTATGTGAGATTCTTTGTAAATGACTGCACTAAACAGCATGCTGGGGCTGTAACAGCTAATCCTTCAGCTCTCTGCAGTGTCTCTTGACAGCACTTAAAATGCTGTTCCGTAGGTTACTCTGGTTGCTATTCTGGTTGAAACAGATTTAATGAACAGCTTTGAAGTCGCTATTGAAAGCCTGTATTTAGCAAGGGGGCTTGCTATGTAACAGTGACTGTTAACACTGATGATCAGAACTGTAAACTATTCATATCTGGAAGACCTGCTGAATACTGGAAGGGGAAAGAATGCACTTTGGTCCTTTACATGAAAGCTCTGTTCTGTATTGCTCACTTTTTGGCAATATGTACAACTATATGTACTTGCAAATATTCATCTTGCAGAAAGTAGTAGGCAGTTTGAAATCAGAAATGACTCTATCAGGCTGTTCTCTTTATTTATTTTAATGGAAGGTTTCCAAAATTGGTCTAGAAAATTCCCACTTTCTCGTAAGCTCCATTTGGACATAGACTACCACTTCCTTACGACTCAGATGTCATTAAATGTCAGTACTTTTCAGCACAACTACTAAACTTGGAAGAAAATCTTATAATGGAAGAGTCATTTTGTTGAATATGACACTTTTGAGCATGAGATTTTTATTTAGTATTTTGGAACGGTGCACTTTAATGATTTTGAAATAACACATAATTTTATATTCTAACATATTAAATTTAATATTGAAATTTGAACAAATGCTTTAAGTTTTACATTTAGCAGGAAAATAAAAAATGGGTTTTGTTTGTTTGTTTTTTGTGGAATGAAAGACTTTAAAGTGAAAAATTCCTTAAGAAACAAAAATGACTTATGTAAAGACTTAGTGAGGGAATATTCTAATTGCAGTCAGCCGTGTATCAGCAATGATTGTATTGATGAACAGAACACATTTTTTATGATGTTTTGTAATGGTTCTGTTACGCAAAGAACAGACAGTTCAAATAACTTTCAAAATGGGGGCGAGGGAGAACACCAACTAATTCCATCTGTTAGATTTTACTCTGCAAATGAGTTCTTCCAGCGCTGAAAGGTTCGTAGTACTTAGTTACCGGCATGGAGCTGAGCTGTTCAGTAAGGAGTTGGGGCTTTGGCAAAGATTCCTATACAAACTGACAAATAATAAATGGGTTAGGCCTTAGCTTTTGCTGTGTAGTTTTACTGGTTTCTTTTTTTTTTTTTTCTTTTTTCTTTTAATCCTCCTCTGACTTTTGTTTTTCTTGATTAAAATGGCAGAAAGCTTGTATTTTCCAAAATAGGGTGGCAAATGCTAAATGTGAAATCTGATTTTCAGATGCTTTTTGGACTCTGAGGTAATTGTGTGTCTTTTAAACTTTTTTTTTTTTTCCCTCCTAATTTATTGTTATGTTTTCTCTAGTATTCTAAGAGCTCTTCTTCTCCCTTAGGAGACAGATGAACAGAAACGTCACAAAATTGCCAGTGAACTTCTGCAAACAGAAAAAGCCTATGTTAGCCGTCTTGGCCTCCTAGATCAAGTATGTTTCTCTTGAATTTGTTTTTCTTTTCTTTCTTTTAGTTCACTAAAATGGCTGTGTGCGTGTGTAAAATATATAATAGAGGTTGTATATTTTTCATGTCACTGACCTTTACAGTCAGTCATTTGTTGTTGCTGCATAACTTTGCCGTTTTTTTTTCTAATTTAAGAACACTGTGCTTTTTTAAAAAAGTGTTTTAGAATGTTGTATTAATGCAAATCTACTGTGTGTGTGAGTAGAGTTCATCATAAGCAACAGTAGTGCAAAATCCACACTAGTAACCAGTCCAATAAAAGGGATGGATAATACTACGCTCACTCATTTCTTGGCTTCTCTTGAGTTGGACAAGGCAATATCATTTTTCAGTACTGAAGTTGCCTGACCACTAGCAAATAAAGTCTTTCAGACTTGAGCCACATGAACAGCATTTCTCTTTAGTGCTAAAGAACCTACAAAGATGCCCATTCTAAACTGTACATGCCCTATTTTCCCATTATACATTTAGAATAGATCCTGTTAAAGTGAACAAAAATTACTTCTCCTGCAAGAGAAGAGTCAAGTTCTTACGCTCTGTAGAATCAAGCTGATAGTTCTTAAATTTGAAAATCTGTAGTTCCTAGTATTTTCTTTTCTTATTCTTATTTACTTTTCACAGAATGTCTATATCCATTTTATCTGGGTACTTATACCTATGCACTGCCTTACTCCGTGATGTTTTTCTCAGATATCACTGTTTAAACTTCTCAGGCCTAATGTACTAATGCCTTGTACACATTCCTGGGGAAAGAAATAAGAGGCCTTGACTGATAGAATAATTGTTTGGATTCGTTGGGGAATCTCAGTAATTGTCCTTAAAAGTAGTGAAGGGAAAAAAATTCTGATTTGATTGGGAAAAAAATACCTAATTATTTAATTTATAGCTTTTACTGATAGGTAATGTGCAAGTGTTGTCCTTGATTCAATCATGCATAGATTACTCTATGACTGTTTTCAAAATATTAGCTGGACAGAGTTCTGAAAAGTGGTTTCAAGCCCAGCTGCTCAACTACTGATAATGTGAGGAAAGCAGAAGATTGTTCATGGCTGTTATGCTTCTAAACTGGGTTTAAAAGTATGTAACATTTATAGTCTTTAAAGGAATTTAGCCACATTTTCTAATTGTCTTTCCAGAGATGCAGCAAAGTGAGTATATTTTAAAGTATAAATGAAAGTGTGAGGCATAGCTCCCCATGCACACTTTATATGTATTATATGTATATATGTATATTTTTGTGTGATATGCATGTTAAGAGTTACATGTCTCTACCCATTTTGTAGCTACAAGCCAGGTAGAGCAACTGATGGGGAAATAATGTTTTTCTTTTTTTAATTTTAAAGACTGCATTAGTATTAAAGTTTTTTGCACTTTAAATGGTATAGTCTGTATAGTCTGTTATAATCTGTCAGTTACTTGAATTTTTAAAGGCTAACGGGCTACAGCATACAGACTGTTGGGCTAATGGTAATCAGAAATCATGCTCGCTGAAGAGAGAGTGAGAATGGAAAACATGACTGGAGAACTGGGAAAGCTGAGAAGATCTAACTATTAAAACAGGATATTGGAATCAGACTAGAATGGCACTGCTTCAGCTTGGCTTTCCTTATGTCTGCTCAGCTTACAGCACTTCCTAGCTCAAAAGAAAAAAGTTAGGTGTAACAAAAGGAGTAGCTTTTAACTTCTGGGAAAGGAAACAATTTCTGTGATTTTCTGCCTATGTTATTGAAACATTAGTCTTGTCCTGATTGGAGTAGGAAGGAGAGGATGGGTCTTCATTCAGTGATAAAAGACAAAGGCTAATAGGTTTGGGGTTCTTTTTCTGCATTGCAGGTATTTTACTCCAGACTCCTTGAAGAAGCCAACAGAGGTTCTTTTCCAGCTGAAGTGATTAACAAAATCTTTTCTAATATTTCATCAATAAATGCCTTCCACAGTAAATTTTTACTTCCAGAACTTGAGAAAAGAATGCAAGAATGGTAAGAGATGATTCACTGATTAGTAATCTGCTAAAACAGTGCCTGTAGAAACTGTTACAGGGTTGAGGTAGGGAAAGTACTTTCATAATTAAGTGCTCCAATCCCAGGAAACGCTGTGGGTAGGAGAACATCTGCTCCTCTACTCTTCATCAGGATCTGTCTCAGCAGAGGACTTTCATCATTAGCTCAAACTAAGACATCTATCTTACCGAAGCCAGTGAGATTGCTCATGATTAAATACCTTGCTGAATTAGGGGATCAAACTAAAATTGTGCAACCTGATTAATTCAGTACACATAATAAAAAATTGAGACAAAGTGGATGTATTTGTTTTGTGCTACCCTTGCAGAACAGGAGTAAGAATAGAATAGTTCCATTGCGAGGGACCTTCAAAGATCTAGTCCAACACCACTTCAGGGCTAACCAGATGTTACAGTATACTATTAAGGGTGTTATCCAAATGTCTCTTGAATGCTGACAGTCAGGGGACATCAACCAGCTCTCCAGGAAGCCTCTTCCAGTGTTTTGATCACCCTTGCAGTAAATAAATTTTCCATGGTATCCAGTCTGAACCATGCCTGTTGCAGCTCAGTGTGGTTTCTTTACATTCTGCTGCTGGTCTGCAACACAATAATCTTTCTTATTATTGCTTTCAGTTGTAAAATAGAATACTCATTAATTTGTGTTTGGGGTTTTAATTTCAAACCCCAAACTAAGTCAAGAATATTCGCAGCAAAGAAGATGTGTAAATGTAGTCTCTAATGTACTCATCTACTATTGTATCTTTATCCTTCCTTGGTATGTGGGATTCTGGAGATACTAAAATATGGACACGTATTTCTGGTCTATCTTATGAAATTGAAAAGAAAATTCTTTAAAGTAGGAGTAGTTACCATACACAAACTATGGTAGCCCTGAACAGTCTGTAATACAGGAAAGTAAATAAAACCTGAGTATCATGAAAAACAGCAAAGTTTAAGCCTTTTTCTGGATGTTCCTTGCAGAATAACAAAACAAATCCATTCTCTTCCTCTGAACAATTGAAAAAGAATCTGATAGGAAATAGATTGCATAATCATGAGATGTAGTGTTTAACTTATGATACTTAAAAAGCAGTATACGCTATATTTTGTCAGCGTGTATTTGAAATTAATTCTGTGACGAACTGTCAAGATCTTGTTATGGATTCAGCACAGAAGATGGATCGTGCTAGCTTTGCAAAATGCTAAATTGCATACTGATTATGTATATGTAATTACATAGCTTTAATGGTTTAATAGTATTTTTGCAGGTGAGCTACAACTATTGGTGCAAAACTACTAAGCTGCATTGTAAGCAACTGCTTGGAAAAAACTTCTGTGCTGTGTGTAAGACAGATTATTTAGATGTCCTAAAAACATTATGCTTCTGGGAGAACTTGGAAGAAAGGGTGTGGCTTAAGAGAATGATCATTTCTGATCATTGTTGAAGTTGCCTGGCACAACAGCCTCTGCCAGATACAGAATTTGCTTTTACCAGCAGTTCTCTTAACTGTAGATAGAAATACTGAAGTATTGGTACTTGTATGCACTAATTCTGTTTAAAATTCTCATAAAAATTCCAACTCCTTCTCTGAGTTTTGGTTGGTTTTGAACACTTAAAGAAAAAATCACAGAATCACAGAATCTCAGCAGTTGGAAGGGAACTCAATGTAGAGTTCTTGAAATTGGGAAAGAGAGCAGAAGCAGATTCTTTTTTTAGAATAAAAGGCCATGTGTGTCTAAACTTATCCAGTGAAAATGAAGTTGTTTGGTAATGGCATATTGAGTGAGCTAAGCAACAGCTGGAGCTGAGTATCTCTCTTACAACATATAGCTTGAAAACAGTGCAATATATTTCCCATGAAAAGAGCAAAACAGAGCATAATAGCAATTCCAAGTCAAAATACAAATCTAAATCTTTTTTTGTTGTACCCAAGAAAGTCCAATAGCAAATACCTGTGAAGAATATAAAAAACACAATATGATATCCTCTGGATTTTTGGAGGTTTTCTTGTGGACAAATTATTCAACACAATGTTTTAGACTGTAGCATTCGTTGGCAATTTCAGAACTGACCTATTGATGTGATTTTTGCTTTAATTTGAAACTACAACTTTCAATTCCATTTGGATGTCAATTAGCTTGTATACTGTAGTCACCTTGGCTGCGTGAATTTTTACAGACTTTTGCTTAATTTTCATGATCAGAAAGTCTCAACTGTTTAATTCTAGAGATTTTTAGAATGC
Organism: Bambusicola thoracicus; assembly: GCA_002909625.1. Classification (NCBI taxonomy): domain Eukaryota; kingdom Metazoa; phylum Chordata; class Aves; order Galliformes; family Phasianidae; genus Bambusicola; species Bambusicola thoracicus. The sequence goes on from PPHD01000036.1 coordinate 121,625, forward strand.
CTAGGTGAATACCACTGTGGTCTGATAACACCAAAATAGGAAGTGTTTCTGTATTTACAAACAATGTGAAATCCTATTTCTTGAGCTTGCCAGTGTTTGCTGTTCAAGTAACTTTCCCTTCTGAACACCTTCACATAGCAGTGTGTCATAGTAGGGTGCTGGTGTAATTGCAGAAGATTGCTTCTCTTCAGACCACTAAAGAGTGTTGATTTTTGACATTATAGAATCATAGGACCATTAAAATTGGAAAAGACCTCTAATATCAACTAGTGCAACCCCAACCCATCACTACCATGCTCGCTAGTCATGTCCCTCAGTGCCACATCCACGTATCTCTTGAACACCTTCAGGAATGGTGACTCTACCACCTCTCTGGGCAGCCTGTGCCAGTGCAGCACCACTCTCCCCAAGAGGAAATATCCAACCTGAGCATCTCCTGGTACAAGTTGAGGCCATTATTGCTAGTTCCCTGGGAGAAGGGACCTCACCTTGCTACAATCTCCTTTCAGGTAGTTACAGAGACTTTCAGAGTCATAGAAATACAGAATGACTTGGGTTGGAAGGAACCTTGAAGATTATCCTCCCTTAAAGTTGCAACCCAGCTACCATAGGCAGGGCTGCCACTCACTAGATTAAGTTGTCCAGGGCCCAGTCCAACCTACTGAACTCCAGAGATAATGGATTTCTGAATGAGTGCTTGAAAACAAAATATGAAACACATTTTATATTGCAGTTCTGAGAGATGCATGTGTTCTGTGCATACAGAGTACGGTTTCTCTGTGCCTGTCCTTCAGTTAGTTTCTGTACTGTTCTGTTTTGTTTTAAGATGCTCTCAATAATTTAGAAGGGTGTGTGAAATTTACCACAGAAGTCTGGAGTCCCTGATATTCTCAGTACTCTATCCAGTTTATCAGATAAATATTAATTTTTTAAAGTTGTCAATGCACGTATTTATACTGAGCACTGAAGGGAAGCTCTGAAGTATGGATTTGGTCCTCAAGCAAAAACACAGGTTTTTACTGAGAGTAAAGTATGTCCACAGAAGTATAAGATGATATAATATTTCTGAGGAACTGCAGGTAAAATAATTTAGGTTGTGTTTTGTAAAGAATGACTCTCAAGCTTTTGATTATAAATAGCTTACCGTTCTTCAGTGTTCCACTTGATCTGTAATGCTCACACATCACCAAGAAGAATGCAGAAACTCTTTCCATGTTAATTCAGCTCCTCTTTAACAGTTGTGTTGAAACTCTACCCAAGGTGATTTCAAGCAGAAGGATTCTCTGTTAAATGCTTGAAACTTTTTGATAACCATGTGTGACTTTCTTCTTTTCTGTCTGCTCTGAGACTCCCCTCTCTTACTTTGCAGGACTACCACCCCTAGAATTGGAGATATTCTCCAGAAGTTAGCTCCTTTTCTTAAGATGTATGGAGAGTACGTGAAGAATTTTGATAACGCAATGGAATTGGTGAAAACATGGACTGAACGATCACCTCAATTCAAATTCATCATTCAGGATATTCAGGTAATGGGAAGAATAATGTAGAGCTGCAAGTAGTACAAGCATATATAAATATGTTTAGGATTTTAGGAGAGAAAAGAATAAAACAGAAAATTACAGAATCCTCTAGAAATAAGGGTTTATTTTCTCCACTTCATGCTGCAGTTTTTCTTCTCTTTCTCTCTTCACATATGCATAAATACCCACATAAATCCAAACTTTCCACTGCATCACAGAGGACCAGTGTATAAAGGTTGAAACATGGGAAGACTAAATACATTTTTGTCATAGATACTGAGAGTAAATAGTTTTAGGATAAAATCGTGCATCAGTGCATCTTTAGATCCTCGTGCTGAATCTGCAGGTATTCTGTTGGCTCACACCAGTGCTGTTATGCAGAATGCTTCGCTTTGGAAGTAGGTCTGAAATACAAAATGCTGAGCCATAAAAAGTAAAAGCAGTCTTGACAGCAACATACAGTTCTTCTCAGAGTGCGTTTCATATGCTATAGTGCTCCCTGTAGGTTTCTCTGTGAAAGGCAGGTATGTATCTTTGTCCTGCAGACCCAGTATTTAGAAATAATGCAAGATATTTCTGCTTAAATTTCATTGCAATATAATGCATCTTGATTCTAAGCTAAGGAAGGCAATTACGTGTATTTTAATGTAATCTTTTAATTGCATCTAAGTTTATGGAAAAGAATGTGCATTTTAAAATGATACAACATCCCCAAGAAGTATGAATAAAACTCAAAGGAGGTATTCTGTCCTGTATAAAATACACCTTCATAGATAATTTAAGAGACTTTTTCTAACACATGATCCTGACCTGTTCATATGAACTCGGTGCTCTTTGTCTTATTCTCAGAGTTATTACAAAAAGAATGTCAAAATACACTGGAGTTGGGGAGTTTTTTTGGTAGGGCTTCCCTTCATACATTCTACTGAATATTTAGGATATTATTTTTACATATGAAGAACTTCTAACTATTTGTTTCGTTAAAGTAGATTTTGTAATTATTTTTTTCGGAAGGTCTGCCATGCATGTTTCTAAAATACATTATTTGTTTTATCTATTATAATTTTTATTTTACTAAATCCTTGTAAAGTAGTAGTTTTGCTTATTACACTGAAATATGTTTACAATTTTTTAGAAGGAAAAAGTGTGTGGAAGTTTGACATTACAACATCACATGCTAGAGCCTGTACAACGCATTCCACGCTATGAGATGCTTCTAAAGGACTACCTAAGGAAATTGCCTCAGGACTCCCTAGACTGGAAAGATGCTGAAAGTAAATATCTTCTAGTCAATAAAATAGCGGTAATAAAATTTTAGTAAGGGGGTACTGTAAATTAAAACCATTTTCAGAGAAAAAAAAAAGAAAAGAAAAACACTGCAAAAAGAATGGTAGCATTTGTTCAGTGGAATAGTAGGATTCTTTGGAAAAATATTTGAAAAGTAGATGAAATTAGTATAGAAACTGTAAAGCCTTTAGTTATTCTAATGGAGTATGTTAGTTTTGCTTTGGTTTTGGAATTGTGCTCAAGTGTTTTTTTTGTTTGCTTCCACTCATCAGATTTTTTTTTTTTTAATGCACATGTAGTTTATTTTATTTGGAAAAAAAAAAGAAAAAAAAGAGGACGATTTAGACTCTGTTTTGTTTTTAAACTCTTACAGGGAAAAAGAAAAATCAATTTTCAATGTTTTTCCTCTTTGTATTTCATTATTATTAATATTATCATAAATATTAGTAATACGAGGTGTCTGAATGAAAAAAATAAAAACAAACATTGTGTGACATCCTGGAGTACTTTGTGAAAAGAGGTGAGAGAACCATTACTGTTCCTATCACAAATGTGTGATTCTAAGTATTGAAGCTCACCTTAAGGTAATATACAATACTTCTCTTCTGATCTTTCCTGATTGTTATTTCCGTTTGGTTGCTAAATTTCTTGTGTTGTCCGCTTTACCTTTGTTAGTTTTCATTATAATGTAATGAATTTATCAAACTGTGTAATTTATGTAAAAACAACATAGCTTTGTAGAAATTTCCATTTTTCTGTGCAATAGAAATACACATGAAAATGCAGCTTTTTGTTTTGCTTTTTTTTTTTTTTGTTTTTTCTAGAATCCTTGGAAATTATATCTACTGCAGCAAGCCACTCAAATAGTGCAATAAGGAAAATGGTAAATTATTCTTGTTCTACTGTTCACTTTTAAAAATATTGTATTTGCTTATTTAGTGAAGCTAGGAGTGTAAATTGAATATTTTCCCTAAAATGGGAAACAATTACTTTCCTGTGTCCAAGTGATTGCTTCTACTCACCGTATTTATACAGCTCCTGGGGACGATAAACAAAATTTGACCGTGCACCTAACTTGCAAGTTCCAGGTTCAGACATCTTGGACTCTTAACCTTGTTGCATCTGTTTCTGTTGGTGGAAAAATAAAGTTTGTAAAAAATAGTTACCTTTTCCCTACCGTTATCAGACTGACATGATAGGTATACTTCATTAAGTATTCTGAAATACGTAATTAGTATTTGGAAATTTTGGACAGTAAATTATGCAGACTCTGTATATACCAGCATTTTTAAAGACTACTATAACATTTCTTAAAGCTGTATCAACTTGATTAACCAATCTGCATGGTTGACTATATGTACCAGCTATATATGTATATAAATATATGTATATTTTAAGAACAGTTTTAGAAAGCTAACATTCTCCAGACTTACACAAGCTCCTGGCATTTCCTTTAAAATGCATTAAGATCAGTGCTATTAATTAATAAGCTTTATAATTGTGTTTTCCATGAACAGGAGAATCTAAAGAAGTTGTTAGAGATATATGAGATGCTGGGAGAAGAGGAAGACATTGTGAACCCCTCAAATGAACTGATAAAAGAAGGACAGATCCTTAAACTTGCAGCTCGCAATACATCTGCTCAAGAACGGCATCTTTTCCTAGTGAGTATGATGCTGTCTTTTTGCAAGGGTGGCTGTATGTCTTTCTAGACTTGAAAGAACTGTGAAAGAGAGAGGCAAATTCTCTTCTAGTTGGTGTCATTGAGTAACCTTTCCTTTAATGATATCTGAGCTCGAGCAAACCCTTTACTGCTTATAGAAAGGCTTGAGAATTCTGTTCAGAACTGAGACAGCACTAACAACTTGTTGTTAAATAAATATCTGCTGATTTTAAATGCAGGTCCAACCCACTGGTTTTATGTTTTAATATAAATAAATAAATAAATTATGTTACTAACATACAATAACGGTATTATATAGTTTATATGCAGCCCATGACAATTCCTCTTCACTCAGTGCAGCCCAGGCAAACCAAAAGGTTGGACACTCGTGTTCTAGAACATGGGAACTTTGTAGTTCTCATAAAACAGACACGTAGATGCTTGGGATTTCAGTCCTGATAGATTGTGTGTCTTGGTGCTTGTAAATAATACTAGTTGCAAATTCTACAGTAGTAAGTGATTTTGCTGGAAAGTAAATATAAATTCATACTTTGAAGAACAGAGTTCATACTGTGCAATTTAGAATATTTTCTGCAGAACTGAGGCACGTGAATTATTTTACTAACAAACAAAAGGTTTACAATGGCATAAAATATCCAGTTGGAGCACAGCATCGTAGGAAGAAACTTTTAAGATAATGTAGTTCCAACCCGCCTGCTATAGGCAGGGACACCTCCTTCTAGACCAGGTTGCTCAGAGCCCCATCCAGCCTGGCCTTGAATGCTTTCAGGGAAGGGGCATCCACAACCTCTCCAGGCAACCAGTTCCAGTGTCTCACCACCCTCACAGTAAATAATTTCTTCCTAATAGCTAATCTAAATCTATCCTCTTCCAGTTTGCAGCCTTTTCCCCTCATCTTGTCTCTAAGCATAGTAGATAATAAATGTTATGAAGACTGCTGTATATACAGAGCAATTATTCTGATATCTGTTGGGCCTGGCCTTAAATTTTATTTCTAAATCCCATAAAAATATTAGAAAAAAAAGATGTCTTGTGTTACAGTTTTGGTCTTTGCATGTATCAGCTAAGCAGAAATGAACCTGCTTTCCACCTATTTAGTTTAGCTTTGTGATATTGTCCAGTTCTCAGTCAGAACTGCCTGTTTTCTGTGTTTTTGTTAATGTAAAGCCATGTATTTATTTTTCTCCCCAGTTTAACAATATGTTGCTCTACTGCGTCCCCAAATTCAGCTTGGTAGGATCAAAGTTCTCAGTTCGAACCAGAGTTGGCATAGATGGTATGAAGATTATAGAAACTCATAATGAAGAATACCCACACACTTTTCAAGTGTCTGGAAAAGAGCGAACGCTGGAGTTGCAGGCCAGGTAAGAGAAGTCTTTTGCCTTTTTTATGGAGGATTGAGTTTATACATGCAAAAATTGATCTGATAGATTTGGAGGAAGATATAATGTGTTTCATCTTAATAGTGGTGTTTTGAAAATAACATAGGCTGCAAAAAGCATAAATTGTCATTCTGAGATTCTCTTGGAGTGGAAGATGCATCTACAGCATATAGTGCATTGCCTTTCCTTGCTGAAATATTCAAGATATTGTGAGTGAGCTGCCTGGAAAATTGAGATCAGGGTATGCGAAGATGATCTGTCTGGCTTCATCAGGAGTTTTCAGACACCGAGTATTAATCTGGGCAGTGCTGCTGCCTCTGGTACCTGAACCACCTTGGTACAAATGGGCCAGTTCAACACAGGGTTCATCCACCCAACAAAACTCTCTGGTGAGGATATGTCTCCAGAACATACTTCTCTACAGTGGTATATGGGTACCTACTTTCCTCCATTCTTCAGATCTGTTTCCATTTATTTTCCTCTGATTCCAGAGATCAGTCTCACTCTGAAAGACAAGTTCTTTTAGTTCTTGGGTCCTTTTCTTCCAATTACACTCTTCTAAATGGCACTCTTCCACTTTTTATTGTTAGTTCTCATATCTCTTTCTTTTTCTTCTTTAAGGTCTTATTCATAGTAATCAGGATGTAATTGCAACTTGATAAGGATATCTGTGATGGATGCAGTTGTTTGTCTACACCATATATTTGGGGACAGACTATAGCTTGCTATCAAATTAAAAATTGCAAGATGTTTTTCTTTATGGAAAAATACTTAAGAGTACTAGCAGTGAATACAGAAGTGTAACAGCACACAGCAATTTGCCTACTCTATAATTTAATTTGAAATTCAATACAATAATAAATATTCATTTAAAAAAAATGGCAGGAAAAAGCTTTCCACTCAAATCCAGAAGACTTCTGGGATAAGGTTTTGTTTCTTCTCAGTCACTTCCATTATCAGTTGGTGCATAGTTTTTTCCTAAGTATTTGGCAAGCAGTTATGCCACGTATCTACTTCAGTGGTGTAAAATGGCATCTTGTTGTATCTGTTGCGAAGTACTTTTTATTTGGAAGAAGAAAGCTACAAGAAAGTAAGATTATTTTGGTATGTTTCCCAAATTATCAGTAATTTAGGTTATTGCATTAGTCTGAGAAGTACCCATCTTTATGTTTGGTTTTATGAACATTTTTAGAATGCATTAAATCTAATGCACAAAACTATGGAAAAAAAAAGTACTAGCTGGAATTTCATTAAAGTAAATTATTCAAGTCTTGGTTAACATATGAGTATTTGGGAGTTTCTGTTAACTTCACTATAATGTTTAGTTTACCCTTGGAATTGTCTTTACTAGTTTGCTATTATTTATTTATTTTTCAGAATACTATTTGAGGGTATTTTCTATCAGTACTTTTAAATGGCTGGTAAATCATTTCTTTGAGAGGCTGCTAATCTGATATACTGTTTAATAGCTCAGCTTTTGTTTTTTTAGCCTAAGCAGGTAAGGAGAACTATTTTGTCTGTTTAAGACAGTTTTTCTGCCTGATGTACGGGATGGTAGGTGGGAATGGAAAATGCTTGTAAGGATTCTACTACCTAACAAATTGCAGTTATATTGGAAAACGATGTGTGAAGAGTCATTTTTATTGAGGTGTTGTTAAAGTTGTCTTTCGTATCCTTCATAGCAATCCATTGCAAGTTAAAATTTTGCACATCAGACATTATATGGCTACAGCAATACTTCTTCCACATTGTTGCCCAGGTTGACTATCCCTTTCAAACCTAGAGATATATTTTGATGCTAATTCTCATTTTTATGACTTAAAGCTTGCAGATAAACTGTGTTAGTTACAGTCACTGTCCAGCAGTTTCTAATGGTGCTACTATTCTGAAACAAGTAACTTTTCTAAAGATTTGAATGTCAAAGTCCTATTAGTGTATTTTAAAGAGAAATCTATCATACAAAGTTGGAGTTCACTCTATTTCCTCTATCCAATCTGTCTCATCCGTGTGTTTTATCCATACTTACTGTTAAGTCATCTGTAGTCCATCCTAAAATGTAAAAAGGAAAAGTCAGCAATCAGGTTCATAATGGTGAAGAGTTTTCCTTTTATTTCAATTGGATATTTTTATTGCCACTGTAGGAAAAAAATTTAAAGAAAGCAACAAAAGCAGTAAGAAAATTATTTTTTTATAAGGATGAAAATCTGGTAGATAGATATACAGGAGAAACGTGTTGATGCGAACTTAGTAGTGCATGAAATGAGAAAACAAAATACACCCACACCTAAATATTTTGCATTTTCCTCCTTTCCTTTCTGTCCTGCTCTTTAAAAAACAAAAGAAGTAATCAACAATGGGAATACAACTACTTGTGGGATGTTCTGTTTGTTTGTTTTAGTTGGACAGTTAATGAGCAGTGTTGTCTTATTTTGAATTAATGAAAATTAATTCAGACTCTTGGCTTTTGCAGGAAGTTGCTGATAGTGAAATAATGTTTTCTGAACTAGTTTTGGACTAATGTGTCAAATATTTCTTTTAGTTCTGAACAAGACAAGGAAGAATGGATAAAGGTAAACCCTTCTACATTCTTTATATTTTTTTTAAATGCATTTTCACTGAGGCAACCAAAAAACAATATTCATATTTTCTGGCTGTAGTTTCCCTCTACTAATCAGTAAATGGTCAGAATGCAGACTGTCCATTCGAAGTGCAGTGTATTTGAGGAGTTTTTCCATTGTTTCCCTAGGCGCTTCAGAATACCATAGAAGCTTTTCAGCAGAGGAATGAAACTTTCAGAAATGCTATTGCTAAGGAATATGAAGACATGCCCATCGAGGTTTCTGTAAGTTGCTTTTATTCCTTTGTAACCTTATTAGCACCCATTTTGTTCTTCAATAGCTGGAAAAAAAAAAAAAATCAGAAGCAGCTTTGTTTTCCAACTAATCATCCTTAGAGCAAAAGAAGTACAAAGTAGTCATTTTGCTGGTAATTGTTTTTCTTCATAATGCCAAATCTTATAAATGAGTCTTTTTTTATTTTTCCCCTTGAAATGCATAACAGAGTATCCTTTCATTCGTGCATAATCGTTTTTGACTGTGTTCTTTGTTATTTCTTGTATAGATTTCAAAATGCATCTAGAACTGTGTTTTGCCATTTCCTTTCCAGAGGAAGAGAGTAATTATTTTCTCTATTAAAATTTCTGTACAACTGTTTTGTTCTGCTTCTTATCCTCCCATCCTTCCCCTACCCTTTTCAGAACGCTGAGCTTGGGAAGAGAGCACCAAGGTGGATCCGAGACAATGAAGTAACCATGTGCATGAAATGCAAGGAGCCCTTCAATGCACTGACAAGAAGGCGGCACCACTGCCGAGCGTGTGGACATGTAAGTACAAAACTGCTGTAGGTGAGCTGGCTTGGAAATGGCTCTGAGCACCCAGCTGACTTCTGGTAGCTGTCTGTTATACTGCAATTTGTGCATGTGACCAGAAGGAGAATCTTTGGATAGCACCACAAAGAATCTTCTGTCCGAGTTAGTTGGCACAGCAAATTTGAAAGTAATTTGCAGCAGAGGAAGATGTGCATTTGTGGAAAACATCCTAAGTGCCTGTACAGACTGTGCTGTTACTTCTGAGTGGCCTCCACTGATGTCAGCAGGTTGAAGACTGTTTAAATAGCATAAACCTGTATTACCTCTGACAGCACTGGCTGCCTCCTGTTCCCATTTTGCTACCACCTCTCTTATTTGCAAGCAGATCATGAAGTGGTGCTGTTAGAATATTTTCTTTGGGTAGTCTTGGAGCTTTTACCTGCTGATTTCAGTGTTCAATTCTGTGAACATGCCTGAAGCATAAAAGAAGGGTAATGTGGGAAGAAGAGAGTATTACTGCTGTTTTCCATATGTGAGGCTACAATAACACGTCACTTTAAAGTAATTAAACAACAGTGGTATGACTTAAGAGTTTTCAGAAGTTAATAAAAGAAGAGCAAACATCCTGTGCTTGATTTTTTTTCTTGCCAGTCAGCAGCTGTTCCTTTCTCCAGTAGATGGTAGTGCAAGCTTAGGTTTCATTTGTTCATACAGGTTGTTCTGTGTGGCTTCTTTCTAATATTCATATGTCATGTGAAGGCTTACTGCACTTACACCTCTGCTTTTGTTCTTTACTGAACACTAGAGACTTATTAGAAGCTCCAAATTATTGATTACACAGTTATCAGTTTTATTGCTTCCCAGATTGTTCTATCTTAAAACTCCTCCATAAATCTGAAGATCGCACCTTTACCCTTATTTCCCTTTTGGACTTTGGACTCCTATTTGAGTTTGTTCACATCTCCTTCCATTTTAATTTTAAAATACTTTTCTATTGGGAATTATTTTGGGTCAGCAAGAGTGTCTTTCCAGAAGTGAATAACTGGAAACAGAACTGAGTGTTCTCTATGGATACTGACTGAAGGTAGTTGGCTGGATTACTGCTACAGATACTCGGCTCTTCATAAAATTTTGTTCAGGTCTTTGGGTTGTTGAAGTACCATACCTAAATGAAATGACTCTACTCACTGTTTTATGCAGGGCATCTTTTTCAGCTGAAGGAACATTCCTGGAGGAAAAATTTCTAATGAAAGAGTGTCCTTCAGATCTTCTTGCATTTCATTTTTCTTAAATATTTATTAGAAATATCAGCAGTGTAATGTTTGCTTACTTATGAATTTACTTAATACTTATTATTACTTATTACTCATGAACAGATTCTGAAACTGTAAGTTCAGTGTCTATTAGCAGGTTAAAAATTAGACATTTCTGATGCCTTTTCTCTCTAAAAGTACATCCCAGTTATGTTCTGGGGTTATGTGGAAAACAAAATGGTGACTGTACCTTTTCAGATTGATAGGTAAAGAAAATGGGAGACTCTCTTCCTGCAGCGTAGCTTGTCCTATATCCAAATTCTGTTCCTATCTTTAGTTTACAGATCTAATTGAAAGACTAATGAGATTTTGTACAGAGCTGTAATGTAAATAGTGAAGAACACTTCTAGTTAAGAATCAGTGGCACAAATTTGGATATTATTTTCAATTAAACTATTGATGACATAATAGCCATTATCTTTTTTCTTCATAATTGAACAATACATTGCTGTTAGATATAATAATATTAACTTCTAATTAAATTGTTTTCATGAAATTTTATAGATACTTACAATTTATATGTCTGCTTATCTTTTTGTTTGTTTGTTTGTTTCTAAGGTGGTTTGCTGGAAATGTTCTGATTATAAGGCACATCTTGAGTATGATGGCAATAAATTGAATAAAGTTTGTAAGGACTGCTATCATGTTATAATTGGTTGTACTGATAGTGAGGAAAAGAAGAAGAAAGGCATCTTGGAGGTATGTCATTTAAAAAATATCACATGTGCATAACTGCAAGGAGTTTTGACTCATCAATAGATGAAAAATGGTAGCATTCTTGTAAGGCTTTTTTGTGTTTGAGGGAAATAAAAGACACATAGATCAAATTCATCTCATCCGATGGCTTATGTGTTTCACCATTCATCCATCACAGTACTGCTACAGGACTCCACTAGCACAGTAAATAGTCAAGAGACTGCTGGTTCTTGGCATGGTGGCTTTTTAAGATAGCTGAAGAAACAACTGTCTGCATGCTGGATCTCATGACGACAAAGTGATTGACTACCCTGTGGCAGCACTCAGACTGCATCACTACTGGGTGGGAAAGAAATAGAGCTAAGGAAGTACTAGCATGTAGTCATTTTGTGTTTTTCCTATTCTTCTCAGCATCAACATTTAACCTGAGAAGCATGTCATCCTGCCCTCAGATTTTGAGCAGTTCGCCTAATGTTCTGTCTAGAATTATTGCTTGCTTTCTTACGTTATCCTTAGAATGCGTTTGCATTAGATATTGTCATAGTATTTTGTTGCTGAAATAGAATGGTTGTCCTGTTGGATAGTCAGCAGCATTTCAATGCCTCGCATGATGTTACCTTAGAAATAAATATTGTGGATACTAAAGGCTAGCGGTAGGAGGAAAAGTATATAGCCATCTAGATGTGTGTAATCCAAAATTACTGGTGAAAGAAGGAATGGATTACGTGTGCATTAGAGAGTACATTTTGTGACCCTATGTATGTAATACTTATATAATCTCCCTAAGTCAGGTCATTCATTATCTTAATTGCTCAAGCACTTTTGCAGATATTATCCAAGATGTGTTATGACTAGTGGTGTACTTCAGCCTTTCTGTTCTGTGGGTTTTAGCCTTTATTAATAAAAGCTTAACTTCCTTTTCATGCCTTATGCTATCCTAGATTGAATCTGCTGAAGTCTCTGGAAATAGTGTCATATGTAGTTTTCTTCAGTACATGGAAAAATCAAAGCCCTGGCAGAAAGCATGGTGTGTTATACCTAAACAGGAAGCTGTTGTCCTGTACATGTATGGTGCTCCACAGGTAAGCAAAGAGGAAATAGAAAAGCTTTTAATAAATATTGACAATGACATCTGAGGAAGAGAAGTCAGATACCATGGTAATGGAGGAAAGATACAAGCGCTTCTACCAGCTGGTGTAGTAAATGAAACGCAGCAGGCAGGCAAATTAATTGACTGTTTCTGATCAGGTACTTCCCTTCTTCTTAGGATGTTAAAGCTCTGGCTACAATTCCACTTCTGGGTTATACAGTGGATGACACCCCAAGAAGTGCTGACCTCCCACACAGCTTCAAACTGACCCAGTCAAAGTCTGTGCACAGCTTTGCTGCGGACAATGAAGAACTGAAGCAGAAATGGTTAAAAGTGATCCATTTAGCTGTCAAAGGTGAGACATCAGAATGTCAAAATGAACTGCAAGTGAGTTTAGAAGAACAACCCGAATCTTCTAAAACATCTGAATGCTGAAGCTCAAGAACACGTGGTATTTTTAAAAAATTCAATTGAATTTGTGTTTAACCCTTGAGGAAGGTTAACCTGTTAACCTTTCTTTGCTCAATCAAACAAAAACAAAAAAAACAAAAACACAACTTCTTACTACCATATATGTCTTAGCACTTTATGTTTGGGAAAAATTCTGGTCTTTCTAGGGATTTCTTATATTTATGTTCTGTCAGAAGGAGTGATGTACAGGTCCATTTCAGAGACTTTTTAAAAATGTGAATACTGTTAAGAATACCTACTAACCTTACTGTACTACTTGTTGATTGTGATGCAGATTTTCTTCTTGAAAGTTGCTCTATGGTTCATGTTTGCTGCTTTCATCATGAGTGCAAATATTGAAGATTCCTGCTTAAATATTAGGACTTGCAACAGGATAAAAGATATACCTCCACATTGCCAAAATAGATCTGTAGTTAAATATACAGGGATAGTTTGGTTTAATGTAAGTAGTATGTAGGTCGAATTCCACAGATCTGTACATATGTTGTATTCATTTGTTTCTTTTTAATTAAAGTAATGCAAATTGGTTTTTCAGGTATTCTGGCTTTTAAAGTTTCAGTTTAAAAAAGGAAACAATATAATGATTTTCAGTCTAGAAAAGAATACATAGAAGATGATAAGTATATAATATATGTACAGTATTAAAATGTACGATATTTGATTTTTGCTCTTATTTCCTGAGACTGGGTTCCTGTTAGTGAATAATTTATTTAAAAAGCATGTTTTCTATTTGAAATTAAACTGTCCTAAATTAACAAATACTGTTCAGTGATTTGTTTTAATAGCTGACACCTAATGATCTTGATATTTTTATGCATTAAAAAAATAGCAGTAATGTAAGTGGCATGCAGTGGACAAATAAGTTCCAGTTGTGTTTAAAGGAGTAGTCATTTTTCTTCAGTGTCCTACCACTGTTGTCTTTTAAGAGTGCAGTAGTTCATTACCAAAATGCAGTTATGCAGATTGAGATAATCAACAGATTCTGTTAATCTTATGGGAGCAGGTATTTTTGTTATTACGGTTATTGGATCAAAATAACATTTTGAACCTAAATATTGTGATTTTTGCAGAACATTAGATGCTGTACTACTTATTTATGACAGCAGTCTCCAAGGATCGCTGTTGTAATATGAGGACTGCTTTATATGCATTTAGTATGAAATACGAGCCTGCAAATCTTGAGGAAGGGAATTATTTAAGTACTACAATCAGCTTATCATGAGAGCATCCACAAGTGTTACTTCTCAGTATAATTGCTGTCTGTATTTTAAAACAGAAGAAGCAGAAGAGCTCAGGCTTAAGTCCAGTTTTGTTGGTCACATGAGGGCAGATTTCAAGTATCAATTTATAATGAAATTTCCAAATGAAGTATTGACTAGACTCCCACTTTACTCTTTTTTTCAACACTAGAAAAAAATACTCATTTTACTTAGCACTTAACAAAGGTTGTTAGAGTAAGCTTTGCTTATAACGTTATACGTACCTGAGTACACAGTACTTGCCATTTTTCAGTAAGAAAGTCACAATTTCATATTAGTGGGCTGGATTTTGCTCTCACCTGCACAAATCCAAAATTTACAATGGCTTTTAGACTTCAAAGCTTTACACTAGTGTTGGTAATAATCAGGGCATGGCATTGCAGGGCGCTAACTCTGCAGCTTACTGGGCATGTCAGTTCTGAATTCTTCCTTGGGTGCTCCACGTGTTCAGATTACATTTGCAATCCTAGTATTGCTTTTATCTGATGTGCAGGCTCTTCTGTAATTCTTTGCGAGATGTTCAGTTACTTCTACTTCCAGCTGTATTTACCTTTAGTTGTGGGCAGCTTAAGGTGCTTAGGGTTTGTGTTGGTAAGTTCCATCAAATCTTCACTTGGATCTCCCTAGCTAGTATGATGCGTCTTGTGTATATCCTGGAAAGAGATAGGGTAACATTCAGACAGGCAGAGAGAACTCTCCGTGGTCTTAGAAAGGGGATATCTTCTGAAAGAGTCTCCAATGCACATGTGGGATCTGCAGGGTCATCTTTTTACACAGCCTCAGATATAAAAACGTCACTTCCTACATTCAAGTTGTTGAGGGGTGAATTTGCCTGAAAGGAGACCCTTATCTTAAAAGAGAAGGTGGACTGAATTGTACTCAATATGAAAGAATTGCAATCATTTGGTACATTCTGTATTCTAAGATCTTGCAAATTTAATTCTGAGCCAAGTAGGAAGACCCATTTCCAGCAAAATAATTAGGAGAACATTAGAAGCAGCAATTTCTGGGCTGCTTTATTGTTAAAGTGGTATTGACTATCTGAAGCTGTTTCAGTGGTTTCAGCATATCCCAAGATTAAGCTCTGCATGTGGACATAATGTGGAATTAAATTAGCATGATTATTATTCTATTAGCAGTAGTTAGTTATTTGGATTTTAGCTTCATGTTCTATTTCAACAATTAAAGTTTATACAGTGGAATATTTTATTTACCCTAGCAAAAGCTCATTCATGTTCTCTTAATTGCTTGGTCAGAATTACTACATCCTGACTCAAAAGATAACAGCACACAAATGTGTGGTTCTGTGTGTATGAGAAATTGCTTCTAGACTTAACCACCTTAGCTGTTTTATTCCATTCTCCACAGATCAACTCCCTCCCTATGGTATCCAAACCTTGTTCTTATAACTGCAAAGGGAAACATTTTAAGTAGTAAGCACTGTGGCTTAAGTGTCATGACCAAAGCAGTCAAAGGCATTGTTCTGATACGGTGTAGGCTGTTCCCATTTCAGCTGGTTGTTGTTGTTGTTTTAAGTATTTATTAGCATAAAACTACGTGTGTGAGGAAAATAAAACATAACTGAGCATTCATTCATAATGCATGAATGTATGTGAGTCGCTCTGCTGCATTAGTTCAACTTTGTCATTCCTGTGTTCAGGAAATGCTCACTTCTGGCTAAGAGTGATCAGTCTGCAGTGCTGTTTGAAACAGATGAAGCAATTTTGTGCGATTTGTCTGCGTTCAAACAGAACAGTGGCTTAATTTTTATCATGATATTTGTTTGGAGCATATTATATTTTCAAAATGATATGATATTTTTCACCCTGTTATGGAAAAATTATATATAATGATGTCTGCACTGTTCTTCCAGGTCCTATAAAAATTGTTTTTTATCAGGCAGTTGTGCTTAGTTGAAGAGCTGCTGTAAAACTGATAGGATCTAGTACTTTCAGATCCCTTTACACTGAATGGTTCTGTTTATTACAAAAGGTGTTTAATTTTTATGTATAAAACAGATATTGAGAATAAAAAACATTATCTTCTATTTGGAGCAGAATATTAAACTGTTTAAATGCATGTAATATAGTGGCACCTTTTTATGCAAAACCATCTTGAAGTGCTTTATAAATCTCCTCTAAATCCCTTTTATATAAAAGAGGCTTATTATTCTTCACATGTTTAAAATATGGATGAAACTAAGGCATGGATTAAATGTAGAATAAATACACTACCACTTGCGTAAGTTTTAGATGAGGTTAAGCATAGATGTATATTCTGAAGAGTTCTGGGTGGAGTCAAGAGAAAAAAAGATATATATACACTTTAAAAATGTCTGGAAAGGATGTGGAAACATCTGACGGGTTCTTGGGGATTCATTGTGTTTTTCATTTTCTGTTTCTTCTTTCAAGTACTTCCCACTATACAACTAGTATAAAAACTGGGCCGCTTTTCACGTTGTGATTAAATAAAACGAACAAATGGCAGTGGCTCCTTATACTGAAGTAAAGGGATTTCAAGAAAACAATTAGGCATTCCACATAGAAATAACTATAAGTAATTATAAAAGAGCTGTATCTGTAGATATATTTTGGAATCCTTAGCAGGTGTAAACTAGCATATACCTGCTAGACTTAAATAGACGTGGAATCTACCTTACATTCTATAAAGACGTGGGTGGAAAATCAGTATTAGTCCACTTTAAGACCTGCTGACTTCCTGTGTCTCATCTGGAATCACAGCGCTCAGCTGAACTTCAGAGGGGTTTCACTCAGAGACAGTTGATGTAGGAGTGAGTAGAGACAGCTGATAATCTGAAAGTGATTGGAGAAAAGAAAGAAATCTGTGGCAGATTTAACTATCCTTAAGATAAATCCATTGGTAGAAGGGGGATCAGTCTTAATCTGTGGCGTACTCTTACTTGGAATTGAACCAAGATACATGGAATGTTGTTTTTTCTTCATTCTGTGGCCCTATTGGTATGAGGAATGCACCCATAGCTGACCTATAGGACTGTAGCGAAGCACGTGTCTTGGATGAGTTTTAATCTTGCTAAATTCCTTTTCCGTTAACAGATCATAATAGTAACTTACTGCCTTTGAATATACATATATATACATATATGTATCTATGTGTATATGTATATATGTGTGTGTGTATATAATGTTTGAGACTATTATTCATACGACCTGCTTCAAGCAGTATTTTACAGTCAATCAAAAACACACTGTGCTGCATTCAAAGTATAATCTATATTGATTGCATTGAGTATGCTTTTCAGGAGAAAAAATCAACAGAATTAGCCCTCCTTCTATGGCATGATTACTGTTTCCAACCACGTAAAACCAAAACAGACTAAATCCAATCATGCATTCAGTCTGCCTCCTGTTAAAACTTTGTGATTACAATGAGGCCCAGACTCATCCATGGCATCTTGCTTTCATCCCTTCATCCTGACACAAGAGAATGTAGGACGTATTTTCTCTCTACTAAAATTTCAGCAAATTTCCATCAATAAAACATATTCTCAGCCCCTGCATAACACCGACCTACTTTGCTTTGTAGTTCATCCTTTGTAGATTTGTTAGCTATGGTAAAAGCATTCAGAACAAGTGGGGGAATTGTGTCAAAGCGTTTTTGCAATAACGTGCCCTAAGAATTCTAAGAAAGAAGGCAGATTTGTTGGATACGGGGAATTGTTTGCAATAGAAGTACTGCTGTTGGTTTTTTTTCTATTAGTACATTCCCTATTCTGCAGTCCTCAAGGCAGATTAATCCATTAATTTTAGTGGGAGCTGGATCAGCTGTAATGTGACATCAGAATTACAGGCTATGCGCTGTAATTCCCCTTTGTTATGAAAACATTATTTCTGGTTTTAATTGAGAAAACACTTTTTGTTTGTAAAAATAGGAATATTTGGAAGAGGTGTAAATTTATTCTGGTTTTGCAATAAACTGAAGAATATTTAAAAGGTGAGATTTAAATGACGTTCGATGTTGTGCAAATGTAAGTGGTCATTTTTATGATCAAAATGTATGAATGTAAAATAATTGCAGATATTGTATATACTTTCTGTAATATATGTATATTTGGTTTTAAGGTGGGTGGAGAACTGTAAAAAGTAAGCACTTTAATTTCCATTGAATACTTAGAAAAAAAAAAAATCCTGTAAAATAAAAGCATCATTCAATGAGTATTGTTGGCTGATTCTTTTTTGTAGTTCTCATGGTTGGTTGCTTTTGTCCACCTACTGTTTATTTTCCCTGCTGATGAAAACAGCATTTCCAGTTGTGCAGGTGATGGTGAGGAGCTATTTTTGGGAATAGCATTACCTGATCTGTCAAAATACAACCAAGGGAGTGGAAGATATATTCCAAATATACAAAGGACTGTATATAATGCTGTGACATCTTATACTGGGAAGACAAAGATGTTGCCTCAGCAATCCTTCACAGTTTACATCCAAAGCTGTATAATGGCAATAATGTTCTTTTCTGTGATGGGGATGCTATGAGAGTACTTCATGAGTAACCAAGGCCAGAAAAGTTCAGTGTGGCCCCACAGCGCTCGTAGTGTTTCTCAAGCCCTGCTCTGAACTAAAGGGAGAAACAAGACATTGAGCAGTTGTTCAGTGTAATCTCTTGGGCACTGAATTCAAGTAGCGAGGCAAAAGCAATCCATTAATTAGCAGGACTACGATCCTAAGCACAGACAACGTAGATCCTTTGACTTCATTCACTGGCTGAGCACACATTCTGCCAGCTGAAGGCCTATTTAACAGCAGCTGTTTCTTTTCTAAGGGTGACTTAACAGAACCATCTGTTGTAGCCTCTATTTCCATTATTTGTGTGCACAGTGAACCTGTTCTGATTGCATCTGATTCATTGTTGGAGTTCTTCTGCAGGTGGGTACAGTGGTTCAGAAAGAATTCTCTAAAAATAGATTGGAATATTAATGGTGTTAATTTGTTAGTTCCTGTCTGGAATGAGTTAAGCACAAGAACTTTGTTTAGCCTCTGTTTTGTCTTCTGTCTGCAAACGGCAGAAACAAATTCATATCAAACCACAGAAGGTAAGCCTTCCCTCTCCACTTACATATTTTTCTCAGTAATTTCTCTGACTTCACGTTCCTTTGTGATTAACACTGTTTCAAAATCACTGCATTCCTTGGGTTAAACAGAACGCAGTGTGTTCCACGTGGAGACAAAAAGAACATAATTTTCCTTAAAATGTACTTTAATGAGAAAATAATGATGACATTTAGATAACAGGAAAACCATAATGATAACTCCTAATTAATTCATTTATATTGACAGGCTTAATAAGCTCTGATATGTCTACTTAGTATTAAATTGTTTAGGAGTCTTATCAAGCACAGGGTCGGTATGGACAGTAGGCATTGTCTCCTCTGAGTAAAGGTAAGAGCTTGACCAATACTGCCTCAGTGCCAAGAAAATTCGGTGGGAATGTGTGAGTGCTTCCTGACATGGGAGCCTCTGATAAACAGAACGCTTGAAACTCTTTTATGTTTTAAAGAGATTGGTCTGAAAGGTGCTGTGGTGTCTCTAATGAACAAGAAGAGGGACCTCTTAACGCTCATACATCTGCCTCCTTGGCCCTACACACCAGGCAACTCTGACAGTTTTATTCCTGTCAGACCCAGTTCATGCGGTAAACCAGGATACACCCAACAGAGTTTATTTGCCTAAGATCTACTCCGTGATTGT
Organism: Bambusicola thoracicus; assembly: GCA_002909625.1. NCBI lineage: Eukaryota > Metazoa > Chordata > Aves > Galliformes > Phasianidae > Bambusicola > Bambusicola thoracicus. Next base: position 141,420 of record PPHD01000036.1, read on the forward strand.
ATTGCTATGTCTATTTTAAAACATAGTGTTCAGGTGTCATGAGCAGACCTGTTGTCTGTCTCAGATTCTCACACTTCTTTGTGTTACAGCTTATTTTCCTGATGGAAAAGTCACATGTACCTAGGTAGATGAAGGCCTAGGCCTAGATCCCCAAATTCCCCACATGAAATTTCCTCTACACCATCCTACGTAACTGGAAGACTCCAGACTTGTCTAGATTTGGTTTGTGCATTTGTGATATTAAAGTAGCCAATAATTTAAGAAACAGAAATGGTCTTGGGAGCAGAATCTATGATTACTCTCTCTGTTCTTTGGTCTTGCATACCTCACGTTCTCAACTGCGCCTTCTCAGAGGCAGCTGATCTGAGCAATCTTGCATGGGGAACATGGATATGAACTCTGTCTTGGGTCTTTAGACTGGGCTTTAGACTGGTTTCTACTGCATGGAGAAGCTTTCCACTTTGTGAAATTTAATGAATGGCCCAGAAGATAAGATTACAATCATAATTCAGTTTAGACTCATAGCATAACTATGTAGAACTACCTGCCTTGCCTGTTCTGGCTTACTGGTGTGTTTCTCAGCTTGTAAAAGGGAATCCAAATCTTTTAGCTCAAGGCCAGCAGCACTTACAAAAGACCTATATCATATTCTGGAATTCAGTTTCAGGCTGACACTTAGCTGTCCCTATTGACTAAATGTTCTCCTGTTTTGTATGAAAAGGCTTTCATCGATGCAATCCAAGACAACCCTTTGGTGCTAAGGCATGGCAGGAAGAGATTTTGGGTCCACTTCAGAATTACAAATCTGTCCTGAACTGAAAAGCTGAGGTAGATCTGAATCATAGAATCATAGAATCACTTGGGTTGGAAGAGACCTCAAAGACCATCTAGTTCCAGCCCTCCTGCTGTGGGCAGGGTTGCCAACTACCACATCAGGCACTAGAGCTATCTATTAGTCCTACACACAGACTGTAATGACATAAACCACATGCATTCCATCATTATATTTCCAGTTTAAAATAGTGCCAATCACAATATAAGAAGGAGCATGCATAAGAAACTTTGTATTAGAATAGATAAATAAATGACAGTGTTCTTTTTGGCATACTATTTTTTATCTTAACATGTGGCCAAAAAAGACCACGGGAGACAGTCTTGCTTATAATAATAGATGCAGAAATAGATTTTACAAGCTCAAGTGCTCCTGAATGCTAGAAAATCTGTTGCTTCCTAATTCTTCAATGGGGTATATTTTTTCCTTCCTTTCTAGTTATATTTGTATAGTTGAATGCTAGCCAAGTGTGCATTTTATTTTCCAATCAAGGGTGTCTTTCTTGAGAGCAGACAGGAGATTATTGTCATTATTCCCAAAATGTTGGCCCTTTAAAGGGTCTTCATCTTAAAACTGGACTGCACGCCATTCCTTATGTAAGCAGCAATACTGCTTTTATTTTTACACTCGGCAGACTCCATCAGAAATTTTCCTTGTGGGTATGCCCATGTCACTTTTCAAGCTCTCTTATGAAATATGTGCTCCCTGAGTTAAGCCAATAAAACCTGTAGGGAAGAAATCCCTGGGATTCGCACCACCTTCTGTTTATTCCTCTGGTTGCTCAGTAGCACATGATGTATAGAATAAGCAAAAGGCTTCTATGAAAAAGATAAAACTAAAGCATCTACAATGCTCTGGGCAAGTGCCAAGTAAAATTTCCCAAATTTTCTACACTAAATGTGCATGGAAAATTCTACCCATCCTTTGACTAATGAAGTCCTGTAAGACATGTTAATCATAAAATCACAGAATGGCCTGGGTTGAAAACGACCTTGAAGATCACCTAGTTTCAACCCTCCTGCTGCGAACAGGGTCGCCAACCACTAAACCATGTTAAGGTTGATTGTTGGCAATATCAGCAAAATGGACAAGGAAAACAGAAACCTGTTGTGTAGGAACTAAGAGGTTAGCAATTTACTACTGTGCATTCACATTTCAAATCGCCATTTCAAAGCTGATTCTGAAATTAAGTAACACACCTTCACTGGAGATGCACCTGTTTGTCCAGTTGCTAGTGAGGAGTGAAAATCATACATTGAAGCAACTGTTACTATTCTGTTTGCTATTCCCTAAAGTCTGGCCACCCCAACTGAGGAGGGGACGTAAGGGGGAAATGCTCTGGTACAGCAGTATGGGCTTGATAAGGAGATTATTTTTATCTCCAGCTAAAACTGCTTCCTCTCATTGGCCTTTTCAGAAATGCTGATATCTTACAAACACTTATCAGAATGCTCCGCCTTTGTTATTGACTGACCAAACTCTGACTGTTTGGTTTGCCCTCTGATTCTTGGTTTCTGTTCCCTGTCCCCTCCTTAGCATAAAAGCTGCTATCGTTTCTGCAACCGTGTTTTGAGAGGCTGAGTGATGTCTCAAATATTCCATGTATTTAGATACATAAATTGCCTGTAGATATAGCAAAGAATAAAAGGAACAATCAGCTGTTTACTACTACAGCTTGTCTGGCAAAGATGCCTTTCTGGCCCAGAATTATTCTGTTTCGCAAGAGACTGAGTCTCGCTATAGATAACACATAACTTGGCAATTGTATCAGCATTGTGACCTTCTTATCATGGGATGAAGTGCGAGAGCGAGCTTGCCTTGCTAATTCAGAAGAACCCCTGGACTACAGGTGGGAAAAAGCAGATTTCTGACTCTTCTGGAAGACAAAGGTTTCAAAGGTATCAGGTTGGGCAATCCATATAGAACACCCCAAAAGAATCAGTCTGCAAAGAGGTTCTGGAATTCATTTCTTGTAATGGTGCTTGCCGTGCAGATGTCTGGTGCTATTAAAAATTATTCTTCAGAGGATGGCTCTGAAAGTGATGCCTCCCATAATATTATGTTAGCCCACAATGTCGAAGGCTGTTGATGGTATGGCAGTAGAGGTTGAGCCTTCCCACAAATATTCCATTCATTACATTTTCTTGTGGTGTGACAGGGCAAGTTTGCAGATGACACCAAGCTGAGTGGTGCAGTTGATACATTGGAAGGAAGGGAAGCCATCCAGAAGGACCTGGACAGGCTGGAGAAGTGGGCCCATGAAAACCCATGAGGTTCAACAAGGCCAAGTGCAGAGTGCTGCACTTGGGTCGGGGCAATCTCAGGTATTTATACTGAAATCAGGAGCTCAGGTGGGCTTAGGATTTGATCGTATAAGGGTTAAGTAAGCTAGCTTTAGAAACTAGGGGAGGAGGAGGATATCTTGACATTTCATGGTCAGCTGTGCAAACATAAAGAAAGGAACAACAACAACAACAAAAAGAAAAAAACATAGAGAAAGGAATAATAAATAGTACAGAAACATAGAGAAAGGAACACTACAAAATAAATGACTATGACCGGTTTCAATGCACCGTAAAAGAGGTCAGGCCGAGAAAGACGTTGAGCCTTCGCGAGGAAGACGTCTGACTTCATCCCCACAACCACCAGAGGGAGACCCCCACTACAGGCAACGCATGCGCCGGGGGAGGGGTAGTATGTAAATGAGTTTTGGAAGAACAATGGACGTGTGGATGGGCTCCAAGAAATTTTGTTGAATATGTATAGCTTTGGCTTATAAATTTGTAGTGCTTCTTCTGGCTGGTGTGCAGGTTTGGTGGAGTGATCCCCCCCTGCACCCGATTGATTGCGCAATCATCGAATAAATCATACCTGCTTTATAACCTGCTTGGGTTATAGAGTTTGTTTCCGCATGTCAATACAAACTGGGGGATGATCTCCTTGAGAGCAGCCCTGCAGAGAAGGACTTGAGGGTCCTGGAGGACAAGAAGCCGGACATGAGCCAGCAGTGTGCGCTTGCAGCCTGGAAGGCCGACTGTGTTCTGGGCTGCATTAAACAAGGGGTGGCCAGCAGGGAGACGGAGATGATTGTGCCCCTCTACTCAGCTCTTGTGAGGCCCCATCTGGAGTACTGTGTCCATGCCTGGGACTCCCAGTACAGGAAAAACACGGAGCTCTTGGAAGGGGTCCAGAGGAGGGCCGCTATGATGATCAGAGGGCTGAAGCACCTCTCCTATGAGGAGGTTGAGGGAACTGGGACTGTTTAGCCTGGAAAAGAGAAGGCTCTGGGGAGACCTCATTGTGGCCTCCCAGTACTTGAAGGGAGCATATAAACAGGAGGGGGAATGGCTGTTTACAAGGGTGGGTAGTGATAGGATAAGGGGGAAATGGTTTTAAACTGAGACAGGGGAGGTTTAGGTTAGATATTAGGAGGAAGTTTTTCACCCAGAGGGTGGTGACGCACTGGAACAGGTTGCCCAAGGAGGCTGTGGATGCCCCATCCCTGGCGG